>JAPQRP010049784.1:0-10831 GCA_037367295.1 Apogon hyalosoma
TGGTATGGTATGGTATGGTATGGTATGGTATGGTTGTTGCTGAAATGACTCCACAGGTGATCCCCTGCCAGCTGCTCTGCTAGCTGGCTGCAAATGTGGAATGGATTTCCTGAACGGAGGCGTGTCTCAATGAGATGCAGAGTAATGAGCCACACCTCTACTCAGGAAATCCATCCCAGAGTTTGCAGCCAAGTAGCAGGCGAGCATTGAGCAGCACTGTGGCTAACCAACTTTTGATCACAACATATCTGCTGTGTGGAAATTAGGGATGTAACGGTGCACTAGTTTGTACCCAACCATTTTGGTTCGAGGCCTTCAATACAACATGGAGGTGTACCGAACGAATACATGTAACCTATGTGAAGAACGCAAACACTCAGGAAGCAGGGTGGCCGTAAGCAGAACCTATGTGCAGGGTTCCCTACAGCGCCGCTGCAAAAAAAAAACCCAAAAAACACTTTATTCTGACACTAGAGTGCCGATAAGGGGGGGGGGTAAACATGACAACAGAGAGTAGAACAGAGGCACAGACATTTGAAGCATGTTAAGTTTCACTTTCGGTTTTCTGTAGTTAAAAAACGCATCCCCTACAACTCCCCACACACTCACATTCGACTGTAGCATCATCAACAGCCTTCATGGGACACGTCAGCCCCCTTTTCCTGACAAACCTCCACTATCAGCCCATCCCATCCTGTTCACTGTCACAGGAAGCCCACAGAAGACCATCACATCTACATTTAAACGTCATACCTCAACATGGGACTCAAGTATCTGAGAATTTACAGAATTGTTTTCCAAATTGAAAATCCATTTTGAAACAATAAATGAAGGTGATCAGTGGAACCGTGGGTTGGTCAGGTTTCTGTTTGGGCGGTCAGGACTCTGTTAGAGTGGTCAGAACTCGGTTAGGGTGGTCAGTACTCTGTTAGAGTGGTCAGAACTCGGTTAGGGCAGTCAGGACTCAGGGCGGTCAGGACTGTTTGCACAGACATGTTTAGTAGTGTTGGTTTTCTGCAGGAATCAGACTTCTTTTTGTGCTTTAAGACATCAGATAAACAAGAATCATGGTTAATATGCTAGAAGAAATTTAAAAAAAAAAAAGGACGGCCAAGAGGTCTTTGCTGTCAGTCAAAGAGAACCACAGAAGATAAGTATTCATCCAGTATCATTGAATGAAACATGGTCAAATAAAGGACGCCGGTTTGTGTAGATAAACGTAGCTGATCTGATCGATTCAAGCACATGCTCACAGTGTGTACAGTGTGATCTCCTACTAGAACGTGTGTTCTCACATAGCATCAGACCAAATGCTCTGAAAACATACTTCAGGTTGGAGCACAAAACCTGCCCAATATGTTTATGAGTGAAAAAGACACAGGACAGATATGAAAATGCAACATATGAGCAGGTGCTCCACCTTCAGGGCACAGGTGCTCCACCTTCAGCGCACAGGTGCTTCAGCTCTGTTGGACTTTCTATGGTCTAAGTGCAGTGTTTCTTAACGGGGGCAGTACTACCCTCCAGGGGGTGTTGGGATATCTTCAGGGGGCAATTGGAAGGACAAAGCTGAAAGGGGTGTGCTGAGGCACAAATGGGGGGCGTTAGTCACTGTTGTACATTACCACATTATACATCACTTAAACACTGAACATTCAAAAATACATAACATGTGAGGTGTCTGTTAATGCACAAATGACTGAACAATAGAGGGTATGAGTTTACGTCACCCCCTATAAGTCAGACTGAGTGGCAAAACGAACCTTGCTCAACATGACGGAGTGTAGCAGTAAACACAATGAGACCGGGAAAAATGTGGAATAGGAAATGAAATTAAGGACAACTGGACCCGACATTGATCCATACGTGCTACCAAAGAACAAGTGGTCCACAAACACTGACATGTGGCCAGAAATTTTGTATCCGGACATCTAGGATGTAGGGGATCATTGCTCTTTTACCTGAAACAAATGTAGATGGTTTCATCATCACTGTCAACCAGGGTCCAAAACTAGGGCCCAGAACCATATGATCCAAAGTCAATCTACAGTAGACAGTGGACTGACCCAGTGAACATATGCAGGATCTACTGGTACTGTGGATATTTAAGTAGAATTAATACCAAATACTTTATACAACACAGATACTACTGCTTTGTACCAGCAGGGTACGACTTTTTGTAATAAATTATGATATTTTTCCCACCTGTTTTTAAATTACGACATTCTTGTAATATTATGGCTTTATTGTTGGAATATGACGACTTTAACCTCATAAAACTATGCCTTTATTTTCTTTAATTTATGAGGGTTTTTTTTTTATAACTACAACTTTATTCTCATAATATTATGGCTTTAGTCTTGAAATATTATGACTTTTAAATGCTACTATTCTTTTTGTATTAGACTGTATTCTCATAAAATGACGGGTTTCATCTCGATACTTTATGACTTTATTGTCGTAGTGACAGTGTTTTTATTTTCTCATGTGGTCCTAATACGCCATTGTGGCTTTGTGCTCCAGTACCCCCGTATCTGAAAAACTGGGTTAGCCTCAGTTTAAGCTAGTTTACATATCATGTAGAGCACAAGGTTCAGAATCACAAAATGAAGACTAAAACCATGAAAGATGCTAACAAGAGCTTTACTAAGAATAACGTTAGCCAAAACAATACGTAATTAAAGGTATGATTTTACCCAAAAATACAGTATAAATTAATGTTACCTGACAGGAAACAGGATCCACAAATCTAGGTTTAGTTTCCTGGACTTGTGGATCCATCTACTTCTCTTTTCTTTAACTTTCGGTGCCTGTAAAACGATAGCTCCGTCTGCTTTTCAAACCTATTTGTACAATCAATCGCACAACAGCTCTTCCACATTTTTATTAAATATTGTTCTTAAGTTTAGACAGTATTGAAGCAAACGCTGCCACTCATCTCCCTCTTTCTGCCACTCAGTGGGCAAAACTGTAGTGACTTCTGTTAGTGTGACATCACGGGCATACATTATATATTAAGTAGAAATGTCCTGTGTTTCACTGGTAGTTATGGAGCACACCCCCTATACCCCCCTTCACTGGTTTCCTTCACTGTACCGAACCCAAGTTTTTCTGTACCATTACACCCCTAGTGGACACTAACAGGAACCATCATCCAGAACAAAGGCTACTCCACTGACTATTCACAACAGACATTGGACTGAGGAAACCTAGGGTATGAATAATTTAGAACATGGTGTTTTTTGGAAATCCATTAATAAAATACTCCTGAAATAAAGTATTTCTTCAAGTATCATCTGTTGTTCTTCCTTCACTTGAGGATCACATATAAGTCACAAACAAACTTAAGGAAACTCATTCATTTCATCACAAAATCAATCACAAAAAATGGCAGGAGTATGAATAATTTTGAGGACGACCGTAAACCCACCACTACGTCCTCAGCAAACAGGTCTGTTGTGGTCTGATTATTTTTCAGGGATGGGGGGGTGGCAGGAGGCTCCTGATGCCATTAGTGGGTGTTTGTTCAAAAAAAGTTAAGAAACACTGGTCTATGGTTTCATTTTTCAGCTTTGTGTCATTTTCTTGTAGCAGAGGAAACCCACAGGTTTCACAACAGGGCTGTGCATCAACCACAGCTGAGTAAGAGGATTCTACTGATGCAAAAACAGCTGCTGTCTGTCTGTGGGCTGGTCGCGCTTTTTCAGACATGGTCTGAACATCTGAAGGTCAACAACATAACAGAGTCCAGAGCCATGTTCAGCACTGATCACACTATATGAAGGTACCACAGACATTATACAGGTTCAGGGGTTTAAGGTTACACACAGTTACGCCGACACCAGACCAAGTTAACATCTGTGGACCAGAGGCACCAACCACAGAAACAAAGGTTCATGTTTTCAGTACATGGCCCTGGCAAAACAAACCAATAAACTCCACATTAATCAGACCTAGGGATAGAATGATTACCAGTATAACGGTAAACCATGGTAAAATTTCTGACATTTAGTATTACCGTTTAAATTCTAATTAACATGATAACTGTGTTTGATTACCGCACTTTGAAAATCACGGTAATACTGCTCATTTCTGGGAGAAACAGCGGCACTCCAGGCGCACATGTGCAGTTTGGAATATTTGGCCTCTGAAAACATGGCTATGGCGCAGGACCCCACTGCTTCAGATCCTCACCTACAGACAAAACTGCCTGAATATAGATCCTCGGGACAAACTGATGCCAGTTCAAATGGGTCCAAACTAGTGAGTTTCACCTGTACAAAGACACATGATCTGTGTAAAACCAAAGCAGAGGAGTCTGTATGAACTGAAGGAACTTCAACAGTAAATCCACTGACTGGAGCTCCAGAGGACCTGGACCACAGTCTACCGTTTGGATCGGTCTGTCACTCACCAGGAGTGAACCACTGCCCAGTCTGGATCAGATCACCATAACATGTTTAAAATCCTCATTCTGTCAGAGTGTTTACATTAGTTCATTAAATATGATTGTGCGTCTCTTTCCGTTTGTACTATAGTGTACATGTGTGACACTGGGAATGATCTGATCTGAAATGGTCAAACTGTCTCCACTATGACCTGTCCAACTACTGTTTTACCCACTAAAAAAACCCTCAGGAATCAATAGGAGAATTGATATGGAATTGAATTGGTTAGCAGAATGGACAATGGCATTGATATTGATCCAATCCTATCAGCTCCAGCTGTAGTCCAGATATCTGTTCTGTCCATAAGGTTCCATCTTTAATGCACATTTGTATGTTTGATGTTTACATGTTACCCATAAACCACTACCATTCACAACTCCACACACTACAATACCCATAAACCACTGCCATTCATAACTCCACATACTACAATACCCATAAATCACTGCTATTCACTAACTCCACATACTACAATACCTATAAACCACTGTCATTCATAACTCCACTGTTATGAAAAGCTACACCCCCATGTAATACCTGACAGACCTGTCCATAGTCGCACTACAGCAGTGTCAAACATACGGCCTGTGGGCCATAACCAACCTGACAAAGGTTCTAATTTGACCGCAGTATGAATGTGGAAAGTACAAAAATTATACTAAAGTTATTAAGGGTCAAAGGTAGGGGTGGGCGATATGGCAAAAATATCATATCATGATTTTTAAAAAATAAAATCATGATCTCAATTTTATCACGATTCTTTACACTGATCTTTGAGACTAATTTGCAAGTTTCTTAACAGTGCAGCCAAACAATTTCCCAACGTAAAACACAGCCCTAAAAGAAAAAAAATTCTTTAGCCCAAAGAACCATCCAGAACATTTTTAATATCATTTGTGCCATTTTGCCTATGTGTGCCAAGAATATAAACATACTAAGATGTGAACAACAACACTCTGATAAAGTGCACTGTTGAACATAAAAACTAAACTGCGCTTTGTTTTTGAGGTAAATTTAAATAAACATGAAAAGTAAAAATAAATAAATACAAAACATCCTGTTTGGATGCTGTCTCTTCAGCTGATTGAACAGGTTCGAAGTGTTGACATTCGTTATTCTAAGAGTATAACAAACAGACCTGTATGTGGAGGACATGGCGGACTCAGGTCCTGCCCCTTCAGATTAAAGTTTCCACAGATAGGTTAAAGGAAAATTATCTGTACAACAGTGGGAGCTAGGGCTGAGCAATAAAACAATAACGATATATATCGCGATATAACTTTCCTCGATAGAAATATGAGACATGCTTGATATAATTTTAATTAAATTCATCCATCTGTGTTTTGACAGACATAAGAACAGCCAATCAAAATTAAGTAGTGCCGCACTGAACCAATCACGCTACAGCCACAGCAAGTTAGGTCGACAGCCACAGCACAGGCAGAAGAGCAGCCGCAGCACACACTAATGTTTGGGCTACAGCCGAAGGTAATGACTGTTCCCTCTGGAGAAAAGGAGACTGAGAACTGGAGCGACCGGGTTACTGAAAAGTAGGGTACCAACCGTTTCAGTTCAGGCCTTTCAGTACTATACGTAGATTCATGTAGACTATGTGAAGAACGCAAACACTCAGCACAGTAAAGTTGGCAAGAGATTCACAGATTCACACTTCACAGCTCAATAGATCATTGGTTAATAATCACTGAGACACAAATGACGGCTCTATGCAGCTTTGGTAACACAGACAGGAAACAACAACCCTGTTTACATCTGAACAAACGGTCCTTAATGATCAGTAGATGGCATTACCTCAAATGTGGAGCCAGTTAGTGAGTGAAGGTTTAGGGATCGTCTGCAAAGTGCTAACCGGAAAATTTATACATACTTAAAATTAAATAACTTTTCTACTACTCAGTGAAATGGCACCAGATTTATCTGACACACCCATGAACCCCTTCTGCACACACTAAACCACTCAGAATGGACAAATGTCAGACACAGATTAGACTAAATATAATATGAGCTACATCTGTATTTAAATGGGCCTATATAGTCTCTCACCAAATAATGCATTGTTTGCTTATTTGTCTAAGGGTTTGTTTACATGTTTACAGGGGGAAATGTGTGTGTATATATTGCCTCTCCACACTAACCTTGAAGTGGAACGCACACAATATGTACCTGTTTTATTGATCTGAAACAGTTGTATAATGTTCCCAGTACATCTGTCATGTTCAACCTCTGACAGAAAATAAATCATATTTAAATCAAAAACAACCCTCTGATGTCTTCACAACTTATGAGTAACAGAAAATTTAAGCTTGACAAAAAATATTGGTTTGACTTATATGGTGATATATATTGATATCGGCTGATATGAAAAAAATTATCGTGATATTTTTTTTTTCCATATCGCCCAGCCCTAGCGGGAGCCTTTAAAGGCTCCTACAGTTGGACATACTGTGAGCGGCACCTACCCCACACTGTCCACAGATTTTGATGTTTCAGTAGATCGAACCAAACTCACATTCAAAAACAGATTGATGTGCGTGGACGTTCACGGAGTCAAGTACGGCCGACTGTTGGGGCCAAGTCTGAAGACTTCTGAAGACTTCCTACCATTTGAAGGTTCACTTTCACTGCGTGTACTCATTTGGGGTTCATGCAGCACAGAACACACCCCAGTATAAACCCCCCCATGATTCTACAATCTCTCTGCTTTGTTGGATCGTCGATACAATCTAATCCTTCACAATCTAATATCATCATATCGCACACCCCTAGTCAAAGGTGTCACAGTCATTTTAGTTCAGGTTCCACATTCAGCCAAACTCTGATCTACAGTAAAATACTAGAATAATAACCTATAAATAATTACTCCAAATTTAAATCAAGATTTCATTGTAAAAAGTTGGCATTGGATCAGTATCAGCAAAACTAATCCTAAAAAAAATCGGATCAGAAGCATAAAAATCCAGATCGGGACATTACTGGTTACAAATTGACCGATGTTGATTAATTGGTGATACACTATAATCGGCCTGATTAATGGGGCTCTATGCAATACTGATAAACCACTGCCTTTCACCAGGATTCATAACTCTACATATTACAATACCTGTAAGTCTCAGCTGTTGTTGCCATGAAACAGAGGTCTCAAACTGGTCAACAAAATGTGAACTGTAGTTTCAGCTCACTGATCAGAAACAGAAGGTCTGTTCACTTTTAATCCCCTTCAGCCAAATCTAGTGTCAGATCCTGTTAAAGTTCCTGCTCTATAATTTAGATTAGATTGTCTTTGTGTCAAATTTATTCCATACATATTTATATTTGAAAGTACTCAGATATTATAACTGTACAGACACAAGGACATTGGACCTGGAAACAGGAGGTCAAAGGTCACCTATGTTCAACAAGATGCAGCCACAGGATAAATGTGGAGCAGATATCTGAATGAATTCAACAGTTAGTGAGATTATGTCATTGAATGGACGGATGGAGGAACAGACAGATGGACAAATGGAGGGACAGACAGACAGAGGGACAGATGGACGGAGGGACAGACGGACAAAGGGACAGACAGACGAGTGACTGATGGACGGAGGGACAGACAGATGGACGGATGGATGGAGGGACAGACGGACGAACAGACGGCCAGACAGACAGAGGGACAGATGGACAGATAGCCAGACAGAGGGACAGATGGATGGACAGAGACAGACGGAGGGACAGACAGACGGGCAGAGAGATAGAAGGACAGATCGACAGTTAGACAGAGGGACGGATGGATAGATGGACAGACAGACAGCCGGACAGACAGAGGGACAAACAGACAGATGGAGGGCCAGACGGACAGACAGACGAACAGATGGACAGACAGAGGGACAAATGGACAGACAGGTGGACGGACAGACAGAATGATTACAATACCCCTTCAGCCAGAATCAATCAAATTTTAATGATATAGTTCCAAATCATAACAAAAGCTATCTCATGACACTTTTCATATAGAGAAGTTGGCAGATGGGTAAAAATTGTATAAAAAGCAGATGTATGCTTCTTGAAAAGCATCCTCGGAGTTGTAGTCTGATACAGTTCAACAGTTGAACTAGTCGTGATAACTGATAAGTTCAATTATGTCAACATTTGCTAAATATTGTGGATGGAAAAAGATGCAGGTTATAAGTGAGAGTGACTGCCTCGGTCCACAAACATCAGTACATGTTGTTTCTTGTGAACAGTAGCCTGTCACCATCAACCTGATAGCCCCAGCACCTTCCCCCCGGCTGCCTGTGAAACAGGGTGTGTGTGTATGTGTGTGTCATTAACACATCTCTGAATCCCACGGCCACAACCTCTCCAATTAGTTGTGGTTCTATGGGCCAGGACAACGGCCAACAGGGTCACCTGCATGCCTGGCATTCCTGATGGCGGCGGCAGCCCAACAATGCCACATAAGCATTTCATACAAACACACCCCAGGGCCCATAGCAGCCGGGGGGGTGGAGGGGGCTGCAGATGAAAGGACATGGCCTCGCTGCCTCACTGGAATTTATACAGTATCAGTGTGGAGTTAAAACACAACATATCTGCAAAAAAGGGAAACAGAACTCCTACTGTGGCCTTGATGACAAATCCCATGACTCCAACGTCCTCGTTCCTGGTTACAGCAGTTTTTATTTAAACAAAAAAAAAAACACAAGTTCACGGAACATTTTAAACACATTTAATACATTGCTGCACAGAAATAGCTCCATCATTTTGCTCACTTCTGCTGGTTGAAATACAGAGAATTTATTTTCTACCATTTTTACACAAAGAAAGAACAACAAATGTAAATGAATCACTTAGCCCTTTTATCTCCCATTATACTTTTAAAACATTTTAAGTCTTTGTACAGCGATACTTACTATTATCCTGAATAGTGTATAATGCCAGCGTTGTCATGGGGCTGATCACAGTCAAACATAACTTGAAAGTCCACAAGCAACAAAAAGGAAGGCTGATGTCAACCAAAACCATTGAGTCAAACCAAGTCAACCACATCATTTGTGTCCTAAAGGTGAGTTTTCCCAGTCATCACCTACTTAAAGACATCTGGTGCAATGAAAACCACTTGACAAGACTGAAGTTCAAGAGGAGAAAAAGGTTGTCACAACAAAACATAATTATTACTTTTTTTTAATCTTTCAATGTAGATGCAGCCCACAACAAAAAAAAAAAAAATACTACAACGAGTCATTCTCTGCAAACAGAGCAAAAGCCATGTGGTGAAAACAGATATCAGTTTTTCTAATATTTAAACATGTCAGTTTTTTTGAATATTTAAACATGTTAGTTTTTCTAATATTTAAACATGTCAGTTTTTTTGAATATTTAAACATGTTAGTTTTTCTAATATTTAAACGTGTTAGTTTTTAGAATATTTAAACATGTTAGTTTTTAGAATATTTAAACATATTAGTTTTTAGAATATTTAAACATGTTAGTTTTTAGAATATTTAAAAATATTAGTTTTTAGAATATTTAAACATGTTAGTTTTTCTAATATTTAAACATGTTAGTTTTTAGAATACTTAAACATATTAGTTTTTCTAATATTTAAACATGTTAGTTTTTAGAATTTTTAAACATGTATTGTACCTACATGTACCTACTGCATGTGTAGGAACGATACAGGAGATCGTTTCTAACTACTGCAATAAGAATTTACAACTCATCTACCTCTGTCAGAGCCACAATCACACAACTGGACTAAATCGACCTTTTTGTATTGTACAAACACTGCAATATACTTAATGTTTTTATTAAGTGATTGATATGTGTAAATACTATGGTATTGATATTATATATCATATTCATACAATATTTTTATCCTTTTGCCCATCATATTTACATTCATTGTTACTGTTTGGGGTATGTATATCTTGCTTAGTCAAGTATTTATGTATCATGCATATATTATACCTACACCTACTTACTATATATATCCCATATTTATCATATATCGTATCTTGTGCGTTAGGCTAAATATAGGTCACGTTTCTATGTGTACATACTATTATTATTATTATTATATACTGTCGCTGTTATTATATACTGCTATTATCAGTAACATTACCATCATACCATCAGTATTATACCATCATCTTGCCACTGCGCCTTATCTGCTTACTTAACTTGTGTTTTTCTAAACACCCTTGTTCCACTCTGTATTTTTATTTTATTTATATTTAACTTTATTTATATTTTATTTCTATTTTTATTCGTATTTTTCTCTACTTAAGTATTTTGTGATATTGTATTTCTTATTGTATTTGTACCGGAGTACTGTGACAACTTAATTTCCCTTCGGGAGGGAAGGAAGGAAGGAAGGAAGGAAG
>JAPQRP010049785.1:0-12095 GCA_037367295.1 Apogon hyalosoma
CCCCCGTTCTCAAATTCTGAGACTGCCGACAGTTGGGTTCAGGTGAACGTTAGTGCTAGTAGTGTAGGATATAGGTCTAAGAAAACTCAGACACAAACTGCATGTTATTTCAGTTGGTTGGTGCCCCCCCACACACACACACACCCCCTCCTTCGGATGAAATTAATTGAGCAGAAGTAGGAATGTAAAAACCAGAGGGGCAGTTGTTTGTCTGTACATGTCTTGTGTCCTACAGTGAACTTGGGTGGCATGATGGTGTAGCAGTTAGAACTTACACATCACAGAGGAAAGAAGGTTCTGGGTTTGATTCACAGTCAGACCACCACGTGGGTTTCCTCTGCTGTTAAAAAACATACAAATAAGTTAATACCCTTTACTTTAACCAAGGTACTGTTGAAACACCTTCAGTGTATGCTATGTGCTATTGCTAATGCTATGTGTGTGTGTGTGTGTGTGTGTGTGTATTAGGATGAGTAAAATGCAGTGTCCAAATTAGCCTACAGGGATAATAAAGTGTGTTAACCTTTAACCTTTTAACTGGTGACATGTCCATGGTGTACCAAGCCTTCGCCTGTTGGTCACCAAACTAGGCTCTGGCACCCCTGTGACCCTTTTGAGAATAAAGTGGTTCAGACAGCAGGTGACTGAATGAATTTTATTATGACAAATTGGGTTTTGGTCAACATTTGGGTGTTTGATCATGAACATGTATTTTTGACTTGTGTTCTTGAATCCTGATAAAACTGAACTGTTAAATGGAGCTGGATTTTTAGCTGTAGTTTGATCTCTATAAATGGCTTTGTATGAGTTTATATTCTTGATGAAGTTGTTACTCATCTATTCATTATAGGTTTAATTCATTATAGTTTTTTTCTGCTATGAATATAATGATTTGCTGAACAAAAAAAATGTGTAGACATGCCTGTCATCTGAAATTGAATGGTGCTTCAAAATATTACATTCACAGGCATAAAGTGCAGACCAGTTGTGTCTATGTGCCTGTGATACACACATATTAGGCACTCTTAGGGATTCATACACACAGTCAGACAGAGGAAAGATCAGAGATCAGATGTACACAGACGGTTCAGTGCAGACGGTGCCGCTCACATCTCTATTGGCGTCTGGGCCAGAAGAGGAGACATCAGGTAATTAAAAAGAAAAGTGAGAGAAAGAACAAGAGAGGGGGGTGAGGGAGAGGCAGCGAGTGGGAGGGAAGGAGAGAAAGAGGCCAGTAGGGAGAAAGATAATGGACAACCTCATGCAGCTTTGCCTGAAAACATAACTTGTCATTAGCAGTGCCATCAGCAAGCATCATGTTAAAGCGCTAGGTTCTGCCACAGAGACCATCACTTAGGTAAGACACAGAAAATTCTCCTGGAGGGACAGCTGCCTCATTTTGTTACCACTGTCACCATCAAACTTTCTATTTTGCATTTGAACTTTTAGATGGATTTCGATTTTGTGCGTCTTTGCATTTCTGTCAGTCTCTGTGTGTGCTGTACAGTGTTGCGGTGCATAGGTGTGTATGCCTGTCCAGTGGTTAAATATTAAACTGGATCTGTCAGGCTTTACTCAGGAGGAACTTAACATCCAGGCACATCTTCCTTGGGTTCCAAAAGAGTGAATGAGGTAAAACAGAAGGAGATGGTGAAGATGTTTGATCATCTGAGGTTGAAGGTGAAAACAAATACAAAAACCAGACCAAAGAAGGAGTGAACATTTCACAAGGAAGACAGAACACAAGTGACAGATTTCTGTTTCTCTTCCTACACCCTTGGTTCTAGTCATCTGTCCAGTCTGAGAGAGAGAGAGAAAGTGAGAGAGGGAGCGGCAGGGAGAGACAAACTGAGCTGTCATTATGAAAATGCAGCGTTTTCATTTTCTGTTTGTTTTCTGTTGTCATGGCAGCCGTAAGTTAAGTTAGCTTGTGTCAGGTGTCTGTTGGTTTGACCCCTGTCTTTGAAGCTGACAAGCGCTTGAAAAATGCACTGAGGAGTTTACATGGTTCACTTTCACACACCCACCCAGACTCACACACGTGCGCACACACACACACACACACACACACACACACACACACACACACACACACACCAGATCTCAGATACTAAATATGGCAGGGCAGGCTTGCATGAAGGTGTTGAAAATGAAGTTGATTGGGGCCTGTCGTCATGAGAACATCCTCTTTCTCCAACAATCCTCATCAAGTTGGATGAAGGTTTTATATTCCTAAGAAAAATAGAAGAAAGAAATAAGGTGGAAACAAAGTGTGAGGACAAAATGAAGCCTCTTGTTCAAAAGGAAATTCAGTAATAAATACAAAACACTTAATTACAGTCCTGTGTGCATGTGTCCACAAGTAAACCATGAACAAATAAGTTTGTCTCATGACTTCCATATCTTTAAAACAACGCCTGTAAACAAACTGAAGCAAGGGCTGACATGCAGGGGCAAAAATGAATAAGTAAAACAGAAAGTCACACATGCACATTATTCATGTGGTGCTGTCCATTTGAACTGCATGTGCTGTACTTCAGTGCAGTGAAGAGGTAGAAAAGTAAGTGGCACAGCTCTCTCTCTGAGCTCCAGCTGATTTGAACTGAATGAGTCTCTCGTTCTGTATGCCTGGTAAATATTTCAGCAGTTAAGGCGCCTGCGCTAAGCCTAGCCACAGCGCTAACATGTCATTGACCATTAGTGCTAACCTGCTGCTTCTGCTTCTCTCCTTTATCCTCTCTCCCTCTTTTGTTCTCCCAACTTTATTTTTGTCCTTTTGCTTCCTTACACTTTGCCTCCGGCATGTTAAAGCACTTCCTGACGTAGAGGTGTAAACCATTAAAAAAATTTGCTGTGTGGCGTTCATACACAACCTTGTGTCTCTGAAGCTTCATATGTAACTGCATTGGAGCTCCGTGAATGTTTTATTTTGGAAAAATGAATACATTCTTATAATTAACTTATTTCCAAATGACAAAAGTAATGTTCTTGAATATAAATTCACATATAACATATTTCATTTGTTTTCTGTCAGCTGACCCAACGTTTTGAGCAACAATAGTATATCTGCTGGTAGTGAACATTTTTATGGTTAGTTTAATAGCTGTGTTAGGGAAACATGCCAGGCCATGGCTTAACCCTTTTGTGCATGAATTATTATAAAACTGAGTGGGATTATTACTCGTAAATCAGACTTAAAAGTGTTTAATTGTACTATTTTCAGTGATAAATATATATTACAGTCAATTGTTTGTAACAGCTTAAACACAACTTTAATTATACATATTTTACATACATTTTTTTTCACAATGTTAGCGAGCAGTACTGTACTCCGTAAAAATTGCACTATTATACATTTAGATTTGCATATTCATTGTAAACTGTGTAAATAATGCTTGTATATGATAGTGTTAGGGAAAGTCTTGTCTTTTATTCTAACTTAGATTGATATTTTTATATTATTTTTCAAGCTCAAATTCTTAATCCTTCTTTTGTCTTGATATTTATCTTACATAATCTGTACATTGAGGGCAAAGCTTACTGAAGTCAAATTCCTTGTATGTGTGCACGTACTTGGTCAATAAAGCTGATTCTGATTCTGATATTAGAATAGTGTCCAAAAGCCTCTTTCCATAAATATAATATATGATTGATATAGGAAAACTTAATCTAAAAGGTAACTGTAGTGGATGTTTCACATCAGTGGTAATTTCAATTGTGTGATAAGTTATTATCTGATAATATAGAAGAAATAATTAATTAATCAGGCAATCCAGGTAGAAATGTTGGTTGTAGTGGTATAACTAGGCCAAAAACAGCTAAATAGGAGTAATTATTGCAAATATTAATGCAATTGTAAGTCTGAATAACACCATGCATGAAAGGGTGTAAGAATAAAGTAAAAGTCCAGAAAGATGTGAGGAAGGCTTGTGTATTTATTAATACTAATATTTCCTAACCCTAACTAGAGTGTTTTTTTGTTTTGTTTTTTTTAAACTACATGACTCCTGATTTTTGTCCGCCTGCCACAACCCTCAACCACCTCCTGCCCATTGAGCAAAAGCACACAGTGGCACCGCAGTTATACATATATGTTTGTGAGAATGTGTGATCATACAAATTATTAAATGTGTCTAACACAGAGCCTACATCAGTGCAGTAATGGAGTGCCTGATTTCAGTCATAAAATGTGCCAGTTTAAGTCGTTTGGTTATTACAGCCTCCATTTTTGTGGCCACTTGTGGACAGCAGGAAAGTGCACCAATTGTTTGCTAACTTTATGTGTTTGCCATTTGGTTCTGGGCACGTAATGTTGGGCTGAGTTTATGGAAGCATTTTCACTGGAAACAGCTGTGTACTGCATCTGAAACTGATGACTGAAAACAACAAACACATGTGACATAAAACCAAAATAAACATTCCTGGAATATTCCATGCAGTGGGTATGCAGGACATAGCACATAGTGTTTTGTATTTCTAGATGAAACTTTATATTAATTTTAGAAAAATATTAAAATAACCAGCATTGTGCCTAATTAATACTGAACATTGACATCAAAATTTAAAAAAAGATACACATTCCTTGTTTGTGGTTGCAAAGTTGTAAATTAAACTCCTAAAACATAACCACAAACATATAAAATCCCATGTTGCCTGGCCTTTATAACTTAGGTGGAAAATGTGTGTAAACAAAATCTCAGAGCATCAATATGACCACAAAAACACACACATATCTTAATCACTGTATAAAAGTGGGTGTGTATGTCTTTTATACAGATACACACATACACATATAACACAGAGGTTGGATCAATCAAGAGAACAACAGGCCCGGCCTGTCAACGGAGGCACAGTCTGAGCCAAATCGATCCAGAGGCAGATCTTATTGGTATACACTCTATTTGGGCTGCAACACACACACACACACACTGTACAGACACACAGACGTGAGTCATAAGCTCTAGGCAGGAATCTTTTATAGTGGCTTTAGTCCTAGTTGCTAATCCAGCCCTACCACAGTGATGCTGTTGAGGGGATGTCTGTGTACGGGTCACATGTGTGTGTGCGTGCGTGTGCGTGCGTGTGTGTCTGGAAAATATCGAGGGACTGGACGGATAAAGCAGGCGCCTTTAAGAGTCCCAGTTCTGCGCTTAACCTGCCAAGGATTCACACTAAATTAAAAAGACTCGGAACACTGAGAAGATGGAAAGGTGGTGGGCACAGACAGAAAGATGAGTTAACCTGAGAGAAGCTGTCAGCGCTACCTTCCCTTCGTCTGTGGGTGGGAATGACCGACAAGCACTCTGATGTCAAGACGCCCAAACAGCTCAAAAGGAATTTGATATGTGACATATTTTCTTGTCAGTTTTACCTGTGTCCAGCAGTGGGTTTTACAAAAAAAGCTGCCATTATTCATTGTGATGAAGCAAGAAAGACTTTGGTACTGATCTGATTTTTTTCAGTTCAGATACAAACACGTTGATCATTATTAGATTTTGTAACACGGAACATTATTTTTTCATTATTATTTACAGCGTTTGATTTGATCGGCACAATAACATAGTATTCGATAACAGAGGAGATGTAAACATAGATATGAGTTGAATACACTGACCTGTGGATTGGAGCAGTTGTTACCTGTTTGGGAAAATGTCAGACAGAAACCAGTATCAGATCAATGCATCGCTACAAAAACGTACAAATATTTGCAGTTGTTGTCATAAAGTTGCATGAAACCACAACTCTACAGATGAATTAGTAGGTCTTTAGTGATTTCTGGGTGAGTACTCTCCTTTTATTCACTGATTTGACTCTCCTTTAGAAATAAAAACCAACTGCAAAGAATTGTAAAAATGAACAATAGAATTGCACGTATTGCATTACATGATCTCAAACACCTTTACATGATGAGGTCTTTAAAGTCTTGGTCCAATGCAGGAAAAAACATACTGAAGAATTCCTTTGTCCCTGCTGCAATTGGGTTTTTAACTGGTTCAGTGTGATTTTTATGCTATAATTGTTTTGTTGCTTCTGAATGTTGGTTGACTTTTGGCTACACACAATTTCTTGAACAAGAACTCACAGTTGACTGTCAGGTTTATGTAAAAAAAATGTTGCGCTGTAAAAATGTATTAAAATCATTTTTAATTGAAGCAGACACAGGATTAATGGGATTTGACACACAAGATATCAACACTGTGACCATCATCCTCTCATGATGATTTTAATGCATCTGTTTGCTCCAGTAACAAATAAACTGTCATTAAATTTTAAGGTGATGGTGTGATGACATGTCACATTTGGGTCAAAAATAAGAAAAGAAGGGGAAAAAAAATAGGGAATAAGGAAAAAAAACCTGCACAGGAAACTGCATTTACACGCCTGGTGAACATAACAAGTGTCAAATGACAGTGGATGGTCTAAAACAGAGCCAGATTTCAGCTGCAGTCAGTGAACATTAGGGATAATGCTTCTGAAACTAAAACTTTCATAAAACGTGAACTTTGAATAGAGCTTTTAAATCTTTGTGCCGCTCTGAATTTTAACACCGTCTTTTGCTCATATTTCCATCTACTTTACTCCCTTTTAAACAAAACTGCTGTGTTTGGTTCTGTTTGACGAGTATCTATTTTAAAGTGAGGTCTAAGTCTGTCTAGGGTGTCTTAGCTAATTAAAGCTAAATTATTGATAGTCTAGTGAATTATTCAGAGGGGATAATTAGATATAGAAACAATGGTAAACACAGGTACAGCTGCACAACGGAAGAGGAGCAGGGGAAATGAAATGGAGAAGGAGAAGAGGACGGTATGGCCTTTATTCCTCTGGCTCTTTGCCAGCCCTCTTTCTCTCTCTGCCTCCCTCCACCTGCTTCATTCCCTTTCCTCCATGTTTATATCATTCCCATCACTCCTAGCCTGATGTCTCTGTCCTTGACTCTGCAGTGTTCATCTCTCTCTGTCAGTTTCATCCCTTCTTCCAGACTTCTTTCCTTCATCCCTCCTTAATTCTTCCCTTCCTTCCTTTACCTCCCCTCTGTCGTCACCCAGCTCCTTTCGCCCTTACCTCTTCTCTCTCGCCTGTACCTGCTCTTTACTCTTCTACTCGGTGCCGCACCCATTAGACTTTCCTTCTCCCTGTTGCTATGACATTAGCTAGCTGTAGCAGTGTCAGGCCGGTCTTGAGGGATGAGACTAAAGAGCTAAGTCTTGCTCTTTTCATTTAATTACTCCTCCCTCTTTTCCTCCTCGCCTCCCTCCTCCCAGCCTGGTTCTCCTGTATATCACGCCCTGCCCTCCACTCCCTCCCGTTCTCTTCTCTGTCACCCAAATGTTTCCTTGTCTCTCCTCCTCTTCTTCCTCTCCTTTCTCACCACTTGTCTTCTTATGTGCATGTCCAGCCTCATGTCCACTCTGCCGCTCTGTCGCCATCTCACAACAATAGGTAGAGACAGGAGGGATGTAACATCACACCCACATCCTTCTTATGAAACAGTCCAGATCCTGCAGAACTCCACCCATTCCCCTCTTGCTTTTGTCATCATCCTTCTCATCACAAACAGAAGGTATATAACTGTAAATGTCGCCTAATTCCAGCTGTGCCTGATCGTACACGTCACACTGTGGCTCTGCAGTGTGAATCTGTCTGCTCATATGTGTGTGTCTGCGTTGGCCTAGGCTTGACCTTGATTACCACGGTGACGGTGAGGCTCCTCATTAGTGCTGGACTGGAGGAAACAGTTGGTAATGAGGGAGCAGTATTGTCCTTAGGGACATAAACACACATACACTCACTCACATGCATACCCACACAGATGCCAATGCACCACTTCGTATTAGTACTTGCATGCACCTGCTGACACCTGCGCTTATGCAAGATCTCATACATAAGTCTCATGCAAACACACACACACACACGCACACACACACTCCTTCTGAGTACATCTCAGTCTCATGGCCCCCCACTCAGTTGTCTCGCCTCACCTTCTGTTTAGTGTTTTTTCTCTCCCACACACATTCTGCCTCTTCCCCCCGTCTCTGCCTTCCTCTCTCTGTTCTGCCCACCAGACAGACCTCACAGACCTAGCTGCCCACTGAGTTCTTACGAGCCTAGAACACCACAGTGTCGCCCTCTAGCGGCAGTGCTCCAACTTCCGAGGAAAATGGCTCAAAATTTCCATCCACAAGCCTCTGAAAATACTTGTTACTTATTTACCTTTCCTTTCATTTTTGATCAGAATTATAATAGATCAGCTCCAAAAGGTATGTGGAATTTTGGCGTTCGCACATATAGAGGAATTGTGCATTGATATATGGAGACTGGTTAAGACTACAGAATGTATACTCCTACTCCTGCTTGGTCTTGGTTTATAGTATTTTCCACAGCTGACTTGGGCACACACACACACACACACACACACACACGCACACACACACACACACACACACACACACACACACACGCGCACACAGTGGAGGCTAGTCAGAGTACACATCCAGCCCCCATGCAGGATAGTTAATCCTCTTATGTGCACACAGACACTTGTAGATGGTCTCCTTGCATTCTCTTTCACTTGTAAATGCATAGATAACATGTCTATAGACACTCACAGATGTAGTTCTGTGTGGGAGAGAAAAATAGAGTGATCTGATTGAAGAACATAGGGGTTCTGTGATCCATGTAGCATCAGTTCACTCATGCTCCCACTGTTTGCCTCTAAAGGCTCAAATGTGCTTCACGCACCAGCCATCCGCAACCAGTCAAGTATACATAGTCACTGCTCTCTCATCCTTGCACTTCCATGGAGAAAGGGTTTGCATTGGCTGTGTTGTTTTACTTTTGTATACGAAGAAACAAATTAAATATGGTTGGTACCAACCCTCACCATTTAGTATGTTAAAGACTATTTTTTTGTTTTTGTTTTTTGGATCACTAAAAATAGGTTTATAGTCTTACTTCTCAAACTAAGTAGAAAACAGAGCAATGAATTGTGTTTCATGAATGCATCCATACATCATTGTACACCTTTTCATCCCCCCCTTTTTTCTATTCATATGTCTTGTATACACATTGTTCATGCATAACCTCTGAGCCATGAGTGAAGAAATTTTCATCCCAACAGAAATGGAAATAAGCCTCTATTAAACTGAAGTGGTGCAGGTAGAGAAGATTATCTCTAGAAATAATCTGAGAGATGTAATGTAACCAAGTGCATCAAATAAAAATTCTGTCCTGTATGAGTATTACAAGTAACATAAGAGCTCACAAGGCTGGTGTATAAATTGAATATTGTATAAAGTTTTCATGCTACAGGATAATGAATAAGACAGTGTCTAAAATACTGCAGGAATGTTACAGTGATTTCTCCACAGCAGTGCTGTAGAAAACTACTTCAGCAGAATAGCTGAAGGTAGCTTTGATTTTCTTGCGGTCAGAGTCTTGACTGTCAAAAGTATTTACAGTTACAAACTAAATTTTCCCCTCCACTCCCAATTGTGGTTATGTTACCATGTGCTGCCGCATGAAGGATCCTGGATTGCCTCACACTCCAAGAGCTGATCACAGACAACGAGCTGCCTGCAGTCGACATGTCTGCAAACAGAAACGTTTCAGTTTTCAGGCCTGCATGCAAGACGCAATTACATCACTGAGGAGGTGCAACACTTGGCCTTAACACTATGTCCTTAACTCACCTCAAAAGCACTTTACCACACATGTACACATACATGCGTATGTTAACATATACACACACTGGGATTCATACATGGAATGCCTTAAATACCATTCATAAACTTTGGTTGATGTTTGAAACATGAATGACATTTCATTAAAGATAAATAATCTCGGCCTTTCTGATGTTAGTCATGATTCTATGCTGAGGCTGTTCCTCTACCACTACGGGGTGATCATATTTCCATATGTTCTAATTTGTGTACATTGTATGAGCTGATTAAGAGTCTAATTAAGTTACCCGTTTTTGCCACTTTAATCTCCCTGGCAGAAGCAGTGGTACTACAAACATCAACAGAGCTGGAGATGGAGCTCTAACAAGTCATGTGGCGATGAGGGGATGTCACATGCTGCCTTCTACTTACACAGCAGTTGTGTTTTGACAGATTTGAGTAGAGAAGTGGAGGAAAGTGAAAATGCGAGAAGCAGGAGTATTAAAGGAGGTAAAGAAAAAACATGTTAAAGGGAGCTAAGGCAGGGCTGAATGATATTGCAGAAAATGTGATTACAGCATTTTTTTCCCATATAGATTATCCATATCAAATGTTAGCTTCCTTCTACAACTCTCACCTCTTGGTCCACATTAAGAGTCTAAATATACACTGCCTGGACAAAAAAAGGTTACACATGCAATATTATTAGTTAGAATTAAATAAACAGCCTGGACAAAAAAAGTAACTGCCTGGATTTAACTAAGCAAATAGTTCAGAGCCTTCCATCGGTAAGTACTGCAGTGGTTCATAATGTTTCAGCTGTAACAGGTTATTTAACTCTAACTGATGTAGTCAGTGTCCTCTCATGGCTTTAACGTCAAAAAGATTGGACAATGCCAGGATTGATCAGGATCATCTGGCTTATAATAGAATGGTTCAGAGAGAATGAGACATCATTTTCACATATGGATTAGCCTCCTTAAAGTCCAGATTCTAATTTGGGATGTGATGAAGACTTAATGCAGCGGTCCGTTTCTCCATCATCAGTAATCAAAAATTAATGCGACTATGGATGGAAAAAATATTATGAACCTTATTGTGACACTACATAAACATTACGTGGCAAAATCAGTTGTAATAGTGAATGTCTCCTGTAATCAGAACCAAAGGTGGTGCAGTGAAATATTGCATGTGTGACTTTTTTTTGGCAGGGCAGTGTAGATGGAGATGATCTGACACTGTGGAAAAGAGAGGACACATTTTCAAAGGTCTGTGTTGTTCCTTGGAGTAGAACAGTGGAGTCAAGTCTGGCTCTATCTTTACAGTGATTTGTAATTACAGCTGTCAGTCACTATCCGGTAATGAGCAGTTAAAATTTCCTCATCCACAGAAGGGTGTAAACTCCTGTTTCTTGTTAGACATCTTAAAATCCTGAAAGGTAATTGTGGAGTTTTTGCTCAATGACACCAAAAAATGATCATTACTGCTCTCAGACCTATGTAAAATGGAAAGAATAAATAAGAAAAGAACACAAATGTATTTATTTTACTAAGCCTTGGTCATATACGTGTAGATTTCAGACTTTACAAGGTGTCCTTGAATGCATCAGGTCTCTGTTTCTTTATGTGTACTCTATGTCCCACATCTGCCACCTCATCAAATGGAAAATGGACCCACTTTTGGTACTTTTTAGGTGCAATCAGCTGTTAAATCTATACATTCTGAGTGAAGTATAATGTCTGAAGCTTATCATCATTATTGTCCTACATTTTATTCTTAGACGTGGAAATAGAGACTTAGACTAATGACATGCTTTGCAAAAACAAATAATTTGTTGGAACTCTGAAAGTTAAAACTTTTCCAATACTTAACTCTACTGGTAGATTTCTGCATTTGTGTAAAACCTGTTGCAAAACATTCACTCTAGAATATTATATTATAGATTTTGTACTCTTGGTAAGTTGTAGTATATTTTGTGTGATCTGCATTGCAATAGAAATTATTCATTGCATTTCTATACAGTTGGACGAACAGAAACATGCTTTGAACACAACACGTCACATAGGAACACCACTACCAAGGATATATGTCGATTTGGTATTTCCATACTAAAGCAGTTATCATTATGGTATTCACAGAGTCAACAGGAGGAAAAGCAGAAAATATCACACAATAAATTTACCTGCAGACCCAGAACTTCTCATCTGTCAGTCAGCTGATATTCTGTGTCTGAGAACATGTCATATGCAGCTCTGTTTTAGTGTTTTTTGTATTTTGATGTCATTCTAAAAGGAAGGTGTAGGTGTCTTAGTTTCTTCCAGAAAAAGAAACAAAACAAAACACTAAAACGAAATCCATGCAGTTACTGTCCTTATCATGTCTTTATAACTTATTGCAATGCCATGGTTATAATGTTAAAAAAAAAAAAATTATATA
>JAPQRP010049786.1:0-34360 GCA_037367295.1 Apogon hyalosoma
TTATAGACGTAACAAATTAAGCAGGAATTAAAACGGGTTGTAGAAATCCACTCAATTTTTGCCAAAATGAATATAAAAATAGCTTTGCAGCACCTGGAGGGTTCCAATTCAAACTTTATGAACTATTAGGGCCCAAATACACAAATAAATGTACCAAAGACTAATAAAAGTGGGTTTAGCAAAATATGACCCCTTTAAGCAAAAAAAGCTTTAATAAATGAATGCCACAACATATCTGTATAAAATCATTAAATCTAGTCTCAGTGTTATGAGTGTTACAGTTACACCTCAACAGCGAACAAACACAGCGATTATGTCCATCCACTATAATGTGTGTAACATGTGGTTAACACATTTGAAGAGGCAGTTAGGCTTTAATGCTTCACCAGCTGGAAAGCACATCGACAGTAAACGCTCTCTCTGCTTACCCCGGTGTCTGGATAGGTGGTCCAGCCCAGCTCTGAGGTAGATTCTGTTGTGTCCAGCAGCATCACTGACAGGTGAGAAAGAGAAGACAAACACAAGTTAGCTGCTTTAATAGATTCAACCTGTATGCACTGAGAACTAAAAAAGAATAAAGATTGCAAAACAGAATTTTTAATCAGTCTCTCGGGGCTGAAGTACAGCAGACTTTATGGCTCTAAGATGCTATCGGGACCTGAAATATGGATTCACTCCAGTGATGCTGACACTGAGATAAACTTCACAAAGTTGTCATATTTTTGGAGGGAAGTTTTCTGCATTTTTCATCATTTTGTTAAGCACCACAATTACTTTGAAGCTGGTTTGCTGAATATGGAACAGGTCCAGGATTTGTTCGCACTGCTCTTTGATTTTTTTCCCTCATGTAATAAAATCAGGAAGGGCTCCAGCTGTTTGCCTCTGTCGAATCTAATAACCTATCATGAGTAATGATGCATTTTGGCACCATGTTCTGGTGTTTGAAAATTAATGTGACTGACCTGATAGGCCACAATGATTAAAGGTCAAATTTTCCAACTTTAAAAGGCCATAACGATTTCTGTCAGATTTTGTTTAAACTTTGCAAAGTGATGCAGCTTGTAGTTTAGCCTAAGGGGAGCCATCATTGTTTGTGATGATATGCTCAGCGCTGTCCTCTTTTTGTTTTGGGTTTTAATAGTAACTTTTTCATTTCCAGTCATGTATCCTGAAAGCACAAGAATAGCATTTGAGTTTGATGTTGGAGTGTGTTTTGCCATAATTTGCTTTTAGTTTAAGTGCTTTAAAAAGCTAACTGGCAAAGAAATCACACATGCAGACCCACACAAAGTGACTTTAATGCTGAGTGCTGCGTGCTGACACATGGCAGCTTCCCACACAGAGCTGAAGCCCTTGAATTTTCCATTAGTATTCCAAAACCGCGGTGGCTGCCGTTCCTTCAGTCTGGCACCGTCTGCGCTCAGTTCTGCTGAGGAGACACTGATTGAACGCAAGCCAAAGTTTGTCGTGTACGCAGAGGTGGCAAAAACATCAGACTTCAGGTCGGGAAGCTTGCACAGATGGAGTTAATGGAGAAAAACGCACACTGCCTGATTTCATCATGCACAACACTAATCACCTAAAGAGCTGTCATCATAAACACTTATATGCAGACACACATAGGTACATGCAACACAAAGGAGGGCATGAGCAATCTGCCTCTGTTTACAAATAAATAATTCTCCCCATTGTATCATACAATTTTTACGCTTTCAGTTCCATTGCATGTCACACAATCGTCCGCCAGAGAAAGGGGCCTCTTTTTCTCTCTGTGACAACCAGACAAAGACTGACGGACAAATAATATCTACATAATCATCACAGACACAGGATGGGATGTGAAAAGGAACTCTGCCTCACAAGAATGCCAGCAACCCACTGAGATACCTCGATGTTTATTTCACTCTATGTCTGTCCTTCTATAACGCACTTGTGTATAGATTTTCAACACACACCGACTCCCTCTGCCTTTATTCTGATTAATAAAACAAACAAATAATAAAAAGCTGATATCATTTGTGGCTAGTGACATAAATTTTCCTCATCCCATTTTCTGACTGTGCTGTAAAGTGATTTTTTTAGGATTATTCCCACAGATGGAGACTCTACAAATCTGTCATTCAATCCCTCCTCTATTCCCCCTCCTCCAGTCTGTTTTCACCCACTAGCTTGTCTTTATGTCAATCTTACTCAATTCACACATTTTCCGTGGAGGTCCTCCAGGATTTTGAGTGATATGAATTGTATCGAGAAAAGAATACAAATGGACTGTGACAGCTACGGATTACGCTCAGCCACAGGCCTCAGAATAAATAGTTTTAGAGAAGCCGGGTACAGCGTATGTCTGGACAGCTTGGCGGCTGGAATCACAGAGCTGATCAGGATAAAATCAGCTACAGGCAGAAGACTAAATCCAGCAGACGGAGATGTCTAAAGCCTTTCAGAAGAATGACGATTTACGTAGGTGACACACCTTCATAGCCTTGTTTAATGAAGCAACTGAAGTAGAACCAGTGGCAGAAGCATTTTAAATTCTCAACCTCAGTAAAAGTACTAATAATACACTGTAAAAATACTAAACTACAAATAAAAGTTCTGCTTTCAAATCATGTAAACTAAAAGTAGTATCAGCAAACCCTTAAGTATGATAAGGTGTCACTGTGCAGTTAAATGGTGCCTGTCAGTGTTTTGCTTTCAGATGGTCTCTCTGGATTCATGTTACTGCTGCATTCATGTGTATGTTTCATTTCACTGCTGTAGATGTTTAAGGTTCTGCTCAGTTGAACTACATTATACAGTGTTGGGAAAGTTAATCTAGAGTGATGCATCATATTCTGTA
Source organism: Apogon hyalosoma (assembly GCA_037367295.1). NCBI lineage: Eukaryota > Metazoa > Chordata > Actinopteri > Kurtiformes > Apogonidae > Apogon > Apogon hyalosoma. Next base: position 2,840 of record JAPQRP010049786.1, read on the forward strand.
CGATCATCATATGTTTGTCGTATCCATGTCATACGAGAAGCAGGCATAAGCTCAGAAAAAAGGCATGTTTTCAACTTTGTGACAATGTATTTTCCAGCTAATCTAAGATGGGTTTAAAGAGTTTATTTAGGTTTAGAAAGAGGAGAATTGTGTCAACATATAAAGGAAGGCTCAATCCTTTGGTTTATTACAAACACTCAAAATCAACACATTTGGAGTGGACAGGAAAAGGAGGAAAAACTGAAATCGAACCAATGATGTCAGACAAATGTAGTGAAGTAAATCTACTGCCTCTGAAATGTTACAGAGCAGAAGCATAAAACTGCATAAAAGGTAAATATAATAGTGAATTACAAGTACCTCAAATTAGTATTTAACTGCAGTACTTAGTAAAAAAGGCACTGAGCAGGACACGTACTGGATTTTCTCATCAATAGATAAAAGCTGATGTGTGATGACATGGAAACAGTGTATTGATTTGTTTTCCATCCTTTGTCTCTTCATCATCTATCTCATCTGCTCGTTCCCCTACATTTGTCAAAGTAACTAATGATCACTGTGCATAAACATGTCATGAGTTAAATGCACACTCACTTATCATGACCTCATTAAACGCCATCCTATTTATATCCGATGAGAACACGCCCACAAACGCTGTAAATGTGTCATTCCAGATTCAATTAACCCTCTACTTCAGGGCATAGTCATACATAAATAATATATACCAAACTAGTTTGACATAAATATTTATGCCTCAACTATTTAGCCTCCCGTTGTGGAGCTCTGGGACCAGGTCCTTGCACTGCCTCTGCTCTTTCCAGGGGAAACCTGTACATGAAGATTACATGGAGTGTTCAAAGGGCTCCATGCATGTCTCATTGCGTGACATTAGCATGTTGAATTATTCACTGAGACATCTTAAGATGCACATTGCATGCTGTGTTATACACCTTTCAAAGATGAGATTTAACTCAGACAGGTTCTAGTGTCATGAACAAAAGAGAAGGACATTTTATAGTGGTAAAAGCCCCTTTATTTCTTTATTTAACTCTCCAGCAAGCCCTCTATGCTCACAGAGTGCTACAGCACCTCTACTATTGGTCCATCTGAGGGGCTGAGACACTCAAAGTTTGTCCCTGACAGTTCAGAGAAGTGCTGAGTCCACAATCTGCATCTGAGTGCTGTGTTAATGCATAGAGCTCACTTGTCTCCACTCTGTACTTTTACTCAATATCCCCTTTTCTACCTCCATCCTGTCCCCTGTCCTCCAATCTCTGTCCCCTTTCAATGTGTGTATTATTTATCTAAAAAGTGATGGCAAGGCAGGCATCTCTGTACGTTAAATAAGGCGAAACACACTGCTCCATTATTGATGCCTGATCCGGTGTTTGTTTGGGAAGGGCTGTGAAACTTCAATAAAAAAGGGAGTGAAACGAAGAAAAAGAGGTGAGATTATGAAATGAGAAAAAGAGGTGGGTATTAATGTGCTTCTTTATCTCTTTTCCCTTCTCTATCAGTGATGTGGGTGTAGAAATGCTCTTTTCCACTATTTAGAGGTGACCTGCATTAGTTCATGGCGGTCCCCTCTATCTGTGAAGTGTTCACTTCAGCAGAGTGACCCTCTCCGACATTTCTCTTGGCTCCACACTTTCCACTCTGTGTGACCATGCATGCAGTGACACTCTCCAGCACTGAGTGAAGTGCTGTCGCTCATGTCACGCCTCTTTGACGGCAGATGAAAGCTACTTCACCACACGTTTTTCAGGCAAGTGTTAATATTAACACAAACTATATGTTCTGAGTGTGTAAAGGTGTAAAATACCTTACCATTGTTTAGTGAGTAAAGAAAATGCATCTACAAAAACTATTCAAGTCACCAACTGACACCAACAAGTTACACACATGTATGTGTTCACACAAAAAAATTCCAGCAGTGGTCAGGTTGTGTTTTGTCTTTTTTGTCCATCTCCACCCATTCTTTATCCGCTCCAGATGCTCCCACCCACAGACAGTCAGTCAAGGGCAAGGCCTACACAAAACCATCATTACAAACAACCACAGGGAGAGAGTGATACGCCAAGACAGAGAGGCAGCGGGAGGAGGGCGAGGAAGGAGGGGGATTAACGCGATTCCAGAAATAAGCATGCACATGTCAAAAGGAGTTATCAAAAAGTCTCTGGCGGTTAAGCCAAATGAAAGTGCTGCTGCAATAAACAGCACTAAAGCCAGGTTAGATGACAGAGCAATGAATAGCTGAACAGGCAGCAACAGGAGCAGGTAGGGGGATGTTGCTCTTTTCATGAAAACTGACTTGTTGATTGCAAGACATTTGTATAAAAGTCCAACTGGTTAAACACCATGGAGGACTTTACAGGTGGCTGCATATTTACCTGGAAAACAAACCCTGGACAGACAGCTAACATGACACATTTGGAGTAACTGCTGATCCTAGAAAATCCCTGAATTTGCAAGCAAGAAGGAATTATGATAGAATTTAAACAGTATTGTATAAACACTATGAAAAAAATATGGAAAACATCCCCCAACAATGCCACAGGGGAGAGGTTTAGTCCTCCTTCTGCACTTGATGGAGACGATCCGTGCAGAGAGAAAATGAAGGATCAAAACCTTCACTATAAAAGTGGCACAGCGGTGAGTTTTAATAGGGCTGCAACTGATAATTATCCACAACACAAAGAGGAGAAACAAATCAGAAAATAAGCTCCAATCAGAGAATTTAATACAAGAAGTTAAAAAAATTATGTAAAAAATAAAGCAGAAAAACAAGAAAGAATTATTATGAGACAAAAGCTGCTACAGACACAACTTGACCTTAATCTCCACCCTCAACAGCTAAAATGAAGAAATTTACATGAGAAGAGCACCTAATCCCATTGTGTCACTTCTCAATAAAGAAGCCATCAACAATCCAACTTAGTTCTCACATCATTTGGTAGATGACAACACCCAAACTGCCATGTGCAGCTTAACATGAAATCCAAAACTGTAAACTGCATTCCAGTGCCACAGCAGTCCGTACCAGGCGTTCATCCTTGAGTTACATTTTGGCTCTGACTCGTTGCCTGTTCACACAGGCATATTATTTGTGACGCTATCAGCCACGACACTGACTGACTCAAAGCAGAAAGCCTTGGCTGCCAGCCGCCCTGAGGGCTCCAACCACTCACATCACAAACAGCAGATGTGTGATTCATTTGAGGAAAAGCGGCCTAATGTCATTACAGCACTCTCAGCACACAATAGCAAACAGCCACAGAAAATTAGGCTACTTTTTAAAATGACAAGCTAAAACAGTGTCAAAAATAAAGCCCTTATAGCTGTGTAGTGGCATCCGTCTTACTGCACTCCCACTGTGACAAGCATGTGATTTATTTTCTTATCATACTGTGGCTAATTAATATTGTCCTGAAAGGCAGCTTATTACACCCAGATAAATATAATGATCTGTCTAATTAATACTCATTTAAACCCAGTTAAAGTGAGGGCAGGTGAAATGACCTCAAAGTGAAAATGTCAACACAGCACAAAGTTTATACAGGCTAATGTTGACATATTTGGCTCTAAGTCCTGATCACTACTGAAATACTGATAAATCCAATTAGTTCTAACCCTAGTACTCCCTGTTCTTGAGTTGATTCTCGAATTAAAAGACATCTAAATTCAGTATTCTAGTGTAAATGTGTTTATCCCTACCACCACAGTATTACAGGATCTAATATTTCAGTGGCTGGTTCTCTGCTGTTCTGTATGCAAACGACAGTTCAATAAATGTGTTTATGTTAATGATGAAATAACATTAATAAAATTAGCATTAGACTACTTAGTTAAGCTATTTAATGGCTCACTTTTGATAGTTAGCATTACTCACTTGAGCATAAAGTACATTTAATGCTCCAAAATCTACAGTCACAGAGCATTATACTCTAATGTTAACACGTTATACATACAAAACGAGCAGACTTTAACAGACAGTGTATTTGGAGACATTTACAGTCCTTTAGCAGTTAGCTAGCAAGATTAACGTTAGCATTACAGCAGTTAGCGACCACGTTAGCTGTCACACCTGTTCACATATCCATCAACAATGAACAAATGAAACTGATTCTAAAATGACATGAAGACTTATTGAATTGGCATTTAGCGTAACAGACTGTTTCTGAGGTTCACTTTTCTTGCAGCTAATTCAAAAACAGCTTGTCTCTAACCTGGAGGAAAACTCACCTGACACCATTAACCCATTCAAACCCTGAAAAAACTATGATCAACATCCATGTGATGTTACTACAAGTGATGAAAATGAGATTTTTGCCACTTAAAGTGAGCTAGTTGCTCAAAAATGCAGTTACTTAATTGAATTACTCTATTTTATACATCAGCCTTTAACCTTTTTCTAACTAAATGCAAGTACTGCTGCTTCTACCTAATTCTTCAGATTCTTTCCGTATTCATATTGTTATTCATCGTGTGTGTGTGTGTGTGTGTGTGCGTGTGTGTGTGTGTGTGTGTGTGTGTGTGTGTGCCTGTGTGTGTATATGATGTATCATTAAACTGCAACACTATAGAGTTATTATAATAAGCTCTACCTTTACCAATTCAAATATATTAATGATGAATATATTAATTAATTGTAACAGACTATTTCAAATTCTTTGAAAAGGTCTTCTATACGCTTTTATTTTTTGAGCTTTTTTTTTTTTTTTTTAAATTTCTGATCTATTTGAGATATTTTTGAGTGATGCAAGTGCTTCTGTACTTATTTTTAAGTAAGGCTTTGAATGGATCACACACTTTTATTCATCACACTGGGGTTTTGCCACTTATCTATGAATTATGAAATTGTCCATGTTACTTCCACTGGGCAAAGTTTCACTAGGCTAATGAAACAAGGTTATTTTCTGGATATACTTCGCTGAGTGAGCATCACTGCAGCTCCACTCATCCATGAGGTGAAATGCTGAGGGGCATCAGGTGTGTCTCCTCCTGTGCAGGATGCCCCTTCAGTCAGTGTAGTGTGTTAATCCAATGTGAACACGCAACAGACACAGATCTAACAATTTAGAGGCCAGCCATGTGGCTTCACATCAACACCTCGCAACAACAATGCATGTGGGTGTACGCATCAACACTTAACACCGCCAGCATGTGAATGTGATAAATCAAATGTCCTGTCACTCACACATTTTGTAGTTTTTCTGCAAGCAAAGAAGCTGAAAACTAGCTCTCACAAGTGTATAACCATCTTAAGGTTTGAATGACAGAATGTGTGTTATTAGTGACAAATACAGGGATATAGGCAACTTAAAAGGCAGTAGACAGACAATAAACAATAGAAAGAGACAGTAAACACACCATCAGTTAATGGGCATCTAAAGCCAGTCAGCCCAGACACATCATTTACTGCGATCAAAGCTGAGGCAGACATCAAATCCTCCCTTCCTGACATAACTAGATGTTGTAATTCATGTGGATTTATATGAACGCCCATGCTATTGGGTTAATACTGTATTATGTGGAGCTCTATTTCAATTACAGGCAGAGTCAGTAGGCCAGTAGCACTGTGCAGCCTCTCTCCCTCTCAATCATTCTGTCTCATCTTTGTCCAGGCCATCTGTTACAAAGCAGCTCGAATTTGTGGCATGAGGCTGACATATAAGTCACCTCTGTCATGGACTACTACTGACACACGTATACCTCGCAGCAAACCAAAGCCGAGGGGGAATGAGTGTGAACAGGTGCAAGCTGCAGCGCTTTCCAACATGCATCCAGATCCTTTCAAAGTAATTGCGTGCTGACTGCTGAAACCCTCTCAAGTGTTGGGGACAGGATGTAGGAGCAGGAGCTATGTATAGGCTGACGTTTCTGCTGGCATGCACCTATAAAGCTCCGCTCATAACTATATGACCAGATGCATACACACAAGCAGACATATAAAAGCAGTCTGAGTCATCAAATTAATGCTCAGGTTTCTCAAGTCAGCCCACTCTGATCTGACAGAAACACTTAATGATGGAGCCAGTTAACTATTTGCCCCCACCACCACCACCACCACCACCACCACCACCGCACAACACTCTTGTTCTCTCTCTGTTTGCAGCTCACTGTTCCCATTGTAGGACACATAATATTTGCATTTCTAACACAGTGTGCAAAGCTGAGAGCAAAGTGGAGGACACATTCAGTGATGAGACAGTGGAGAGATGGGGCATTGATAACAGCCACAAAGCAGGGCAGGGGTCTCTGACTGTCACATCTGTGAGGTCATAAGTGACACTGAGGAGAAATGGGGGGGCACAGAGTACATAAGAAATGAGAAACATGTAATGCAACTTATTATTCACTTGCCCTATTCCATGTTTCCATATTCTTTTGTTGCTGAGCTTGATAGGCCACAGCATGCACCTGGCAGTGCCATGCCAACAAAGTCCTATCTGATGTGCTGCCACAGCGGCACAAGTAAGCACATCCATGCATATCCACACACAGACACACTGCACAAAATCACACAAAGTGCACAAAGTAACACAGACTGAGGGATGTGTTAACAGGAAAAAGGTGGTAATTATTCAGGGTGTCCCAGATTGGAGGTGGAGCCCCAAAAACCAGAATGAATTCAATTTCTGCTGCTGTTGCGGCCTCGCGTGTCACACTTTCACACATTGTCAAAATGCTTTGAATTCCCAGAGAAGCACATTCTTAGAGACCTCCTACAGCAACATACCAAGTGTCCATCCCTCCTCACTTGTGGACTCACTACGAGCACATGATGAGAGGGCTGTGTGAGCCCTCCATCAAGCAATCACAGACCAGATGTACATATATTAAAGTTAAAGTTAGTTCTTACCTTCCTCAGCTGAATTAGGCTGGAGAAACAGGCAAAGAGACAGAAAGACACTCCACATCTCCACTACAGAATGACACTGACAGAAAGAGAGGGAGGGAGAGAGCATGAAAGAGAGAGAAAGAGGGAGATAGAGTGAGTGTGTGACAGAGCAAGAGAGGGGGGTGAGAGAGGGGGTGGAGTCTGTTTGCTCCCTTTATTCGAGAGAGAGAGAGAGAATGGGGGGTGGATGAATGGAGGGATGAGGGAAGGAGAAAAATATTTACAGAGCAAAATAGACAGCACATACAATACTGCCAAGTGAGGAAGTAAACAAAACACTGTTGTCAGAGAGACGAGGGCAAGAACACATCAGACAGAGTGAATGCAAGAGTGGGAGAGACTTTTTATATATGACAGAAACCAAGACAGAATCAACAACAAGCAAGAATAAACAAAGTGGAGGAGAGGCTGAAAGTGGTGGAAAAATTAATAAAGCGACTTTGTCTGATCTTTATAAATAACCGTCTAGACGTGTCTATCAACGTCCTTTCCGGCTTGCACATATTTAAGTGACGCTGCCCAGTTGAGTCTGAAACTGTGGCATCCCTCACGTTTGGACACTGTGCTAACTTGCATTTTTCAAGCTGTGGCATGGACTTCTTTTTTCTTTCCATTCACTACCTTTTAGGGAAAATGAATATAATTTAGCCACATTTCTAGATGCTCTTCACCCTTCATGTGGCTCCATGCTCTCTCTTGCTAACACCCCCTCCTCCTCCCTTCTTTCTGCCCTCAGACACACTACTTGTCTCCCAGGATTGCTCATCCAGACAGCACACAATGAGTTTAAACAACCCCCCCTAGCCCGTGCATGCCACTCGCTGGTCAAACTGTGGTACTACAGCTTGTTGATGGGTTTTCATGCCCCAGTTCACTGCATTGAGTGAGACTCCAGTAGACTCTTGCAGGGAGATGCTGCCGATTGGTTTGACACAGTTAGATGGCCCCATTCCCAACCAGCCGGGGGCCTTTACCCAAGGCTTTTTGCTCTGAGGGGCTGAACTACAGAAGGAAAAGTGAGGAGAGAAATGGATCTTTGTCCTGCGGTCATTAAAGCGGATTTAAAACTTCTTAATCCATTTTTAGCTTTTTCTACCACAGCAGTTTTCTTCATCTTACATAAAAAAAAAGTCTTAGATTTTAGTCTTGTTAAAATAAGACATTAAAATAAAACAGTAAAGAATTCAGCTGACTGGGAGATTTCATTTGCCTAAGATGAAAGAAAAAAAAAACACTTTTTTTTTGCAGTGGGTAAATGCATTTTCTTAGGAACTCCCCATTGAGGAAAACATTCTCTTGCATCTTTATATGTGTTTTGGTTTGGATTTTGAAGCTGTTTGACCCAAGAGGAAACCCTAAATCATAAATACTCCTACTAACGTTTGCAAAGCTACAAACATCAACACAACCATGAATATATCTTCTGACTCCAACTGTAGAGCAGCAGCCACATAAACATGGAACTCTGGTTTTCTGTTTGGTAACTCACGGTTTTATTTCAGTGTTTCTGTGTGTCCTACAGAGCGTGACTGCATAGCTGACTGAGGTGCTGCGGTGCAATGAAGGAAATGAAGTTGCCACCATGTTGAATTGTGTACCAGACAAAATACCAGACAAGTCTCAAGTCTCATGCTTTCATTTTAGCAGGCACAAGCACATTAAACATTTATGCCAACAAACTTGGTTTGACTCTGAGGATTACAGAGGCCAAAGAGCTCTGTTTTCACTCACAATTAAAGTAAGACTTTCCCTTCATAGATAGACAACTTTATTTCCTTTACAACTCTCACAACAATTGTCTCATATTGTTATAGCAGCAGAAGAGTTCTATAACATGAAGAGTACAGATCAATTCACACAACTCTTGTTACTTCTTGCTTCTGTATTCCCAACAACAAAAAAAAGCATTAAAAGGGCAAAAATATACATATTAACGACACACATACACTGTGGAGAACTGCAAAGCAATAAAGTGACATTCACCATTGTAACAGTTTGGCTAGAGTGCAAGAAAAACATGGATGTGATGCCCTGTAGCAGAGAAACTACTAACAAACACATCATATATTTACATGTAAGAGTAAAATACAATAAAAACTACCAGTAGATACAAGGCAGACTACAAATGCAAATGAAACACTGCTAAACTCAAATATTGCAAAGTGCTTCCTTACCATTGTGCGCACATCGACAACAAGATGCAACTACACAAACATGGACCCATGTTTGGACCCGTTTGTAAGCATGTGTATTGTGCAGTCAAAGCTGATCATAACAATAAAAATGGGAAACGCTACAATATATACACATGATGTCAAACACTTAGAAACAGTTACGCAAGATTACAAAACGTACTCGTTTAGTGTTTTACTCAGTGCCTCTATTTCTCCCAGATGAAATATATTTTAACTTATTCATCAGCCAAAAATGTATTTCTACACATACCTCAAGTAGTAAACACAGATACAAACTTTTTATTTGATGTAACACTGTTTAAAAGAGGTGAAGATGTTTTATTTCATGACCTATGATGAAGCCATTTCTGCGAATAGTGGCACTTTGTTTTCAGAAGAATTTCAAGTACAGAGATGACTAGAAGTATTTTAAATGCCTTACACAGTAACTTAACTAGAAACCTGAATTGTGGGGTATCAAAATACTACATGTATTCATATACATGTTGTAATGTACTGTGCAAACTATAGCACTACAACAGGAGTGATTCTGTCATCCTGGCTGTACCCTGCCCTGAAACAATAAAACACAAAAGGTTAAGTTGTGCTTTAAGGAACATTAATCCTGTAGCTTTGTTAAGGCTTGGAGGTGCTAGAGTATACCTTGTCTAACTTTTCCATATAAATATTTTTTGGTGCAGACTGAGCTCATAACTAACTGTCCTTGTGTTACTTCTTTATCAGCATTAGTCCTGCTGACGTCACACTATCGTACTATAGGGTGAGAAGCAAACTTTTGTTCAATAAACTCTTTGCCACACATACATATATTTAAATCAGTAGTAAGTATTTCAGTGTACCTGAAGCTGAGAGGGACTCTAATAGCATCTCCTCCTTGTTTATTGTATCTACTCAAGACAACATGGCTCCCCTCCTCTGGGAGCTATTCAGACTGACAGGACGGAGTCAACCTTTTTGGGTCAAGCTACCATGCTCCAAAACCGGCTTTTCAAGCTTGACCTCAATACATAAAACTCCAAATCCTAGAGCTTTTTAACACTGGGGGTAGCTCAGGGTTGAGTCTTAACACTGAACATATGTTGATCCTCTTATGCGGTAATATGCATGAAGCTTGCACTTTAAATGTCAACAAACATTAAGTAAGTTAAGTTTGGCTCACATTGAAGGTATACTTAGATACTGTTTGGTCAAATATTTCAGAATTTGTAGAACACAATTACTTAGAGGATCTTCATAAAACACTGAATTTCATTTTAAAAACGCATGCTATAAACATATATTAAAAAACTAAAATCCTCTTACAGGCATTAATACACTGAATTGGCTTGTTCTAAACTGACCCTGTGACGTTAAGCTGCTCTTTTCATCATTTGAGTTAAATAAACTCTATACAATATCTATGTGCTTGAAACCTGTTATCTCTGTTGTACCCTGAACCTTCCTTAAATATTTCACTGCTTTTCTGAAGGAAGATCCATCATGGGAACTTTTTCCGTGGGAGACATGGGTACAGGTTCTTTACTCTCAGGTGAGCCCACGACCACTGCGTCTGGTGGTGGGGAGTTGGCAGATTTTTCACCTGCAGCAAATCCCTGAGCAATGTCATCAAAGGTCCGTCCTTTGGTCTCAGGCACTCGCAGGTATGTAAAGATGAAGAAAATGATGAGGAGGACCACAAAGATAATGAAGACATAACCCTTACAAAGTTCCTGAAAACAGAAGAGACAGATGTTTGTTATAAGAGAAACTCAGAGACATGCACAAACTGTATATGCGATGATTACAGCAAGGTAAATGCGTCCATACCGCTAGTTTCTGGAAACCCAGTCCCACCAAGAAATTGGCTGTCCAGTTGGAGAAACCAGAAATGGCCATAGCAGCAGGTCGGGGCCCCTGGGAGAAGAGCTCAGCTACGATGAACCATGGAATGGGACCCGGACCCATCTCAAAACTAGCAACAAAGCCAAACACTGCAATTATGGCCAAGTAGCTTAGAGACTTGTTGGTCTCCTGTTCAGATCAGAAAAGAAAAGGAAGAAGACAAATGTAATAAAGGCGAGATAAACAGACATTATTGTGAGTACAAAGCACATAGGGATACAGTCACAGTCGCTTACCACCAGAGAAAGTGAGATGGTCATTATGAGGGCACAGACTGCCATTCCAGCCAAACCAATGAGATGTAATGTCCTTCGCCCCGCCCGTTCAACCAAGAAGAGCTGGTGTTCAAAAAGGTAATAAGTCATCCATTTATATTTTCAACAAATATGAAGTAAGACCAAGCATTCAGTCATACACTTACAGAGACAACCGTGAACACAGTGTTGACAACTCCAGCTCCTATTGTGGCGTAGATTGGCTGAGTTACACCAGCAGTGGTAAATATACTTGTAGAGTAGTAAAACACCTGAAAGTGGAGAAGGCGAAAACAGTTTTGTGATACAATAGTATTGTATACTAGTGTAACATACATACATACATGTAATTTAAAAATATACATATATTTTACAAACTGGGCTGTAAAGGTTGGTGTTAAAAAAGAAAACATTACATCAAACATTGGACATGTATATTTTTTGGGCCTTTTTTTTTTTTATTTCAGAAGGAAAATATTGTTGAAATTTTGAAAAGCGTTCTTGTTTGATGATAGACACATCCATGTTACTGTGGTTGTTTGGTCACATATTTGGATGTAAACCCTTATCACTGTCCATTTGAATCACTGTAACCATATTCTATTTTTTTCTCTGTAACTGAAATGGATGACAATTGCATTCATTTTGTGCTATTCTTATGTAAAACCATTATGTAACTCGTTACTCCCCAACACTGAGGCCAACCAATTGCCAAATGTAAGCTTGTTAAGCTCCTTTTAGCTCTTTCAGTCTTTCCATAGACCTGAGGGACATGCTGAACTTATCTACCAATACATTCCCCTGGGCTCAGTTAATTATTTACTTTTTTCTTTATAAAGACAGCAAGGCAAGTGGGGTTTCTACATAAATTCAGTTGTGGGGTGTAAAACTAAAAACAATGATGTGGAAAAAAATTAAAGGTTCAGCAGAGCTAAGAAAAAATGTTTTTTATGTGTTCATATTTATGAAAGTTATTTGATCTATATATTACAAACTGCATCAGTGTCAAATAAAGCAGCTTTAACTTTTGTTTGTGTGATTAGTTTAATGATTTAAATACACACAGGTTGCACAATTATTCATACTGTTTTGCTTGTGAGTGATACAGGTCATCACTGTTAATGTGTCTGTTCAATCGATGTTGCTTATAGCCTCTGGCTGTGATAGCTTCACTGTCACTATCAGTTCAGACAGAAACCCCTGATACATTTCGTCAGCCTGGTTAAATGACCTTATTAACAAAATATCTATTAAATACCACTGTGTGTCTCATCTTTCAGTGACCCTGAGAGGCTCAAATCATTCCACTCAATCTAACATTGCCTGGGGCCACAAAGCATCTGCTACCATGTGCCTGTCAGACACATTTTTCATCATTTTACTGCCTATAAAGATTTGTGTCTGAGAATATACTGAAGAAATTAATGGCTGCTCACACTACTTCATGTAGAGTAACATTTGATAATTACAACCCTAACCTTTTTATAACTGTGCACAGTTACAGGATGTGATGCAACTTGTACTCACAGCGTTGATGCCAGACAGCTGCTGCGAGAGCTGCAGGACAATGGCGATAATGATTGGTTGACGGTACTTGGGGGAGCGGAAGAGTTCAAGGATGGTCACTTTCTTTTCCATGGCCATCTTCATGCCTTCTTCTTTCATCTCCTGAATATCTTCACTCACATCCTCATGACCACGCAGACGCACAAGTGCTACAAGGAGACGAAAGGATGCAGTAATAGGGGGGAAGTGAGTACATTTTATGTAAGTATAATGTCAGTGTTTGTGGTCTTGAAACATCATGTTACATGTTAAAATATGAATAAATCAGAAGGCCAACTCATCTACAGGGCACACATCATTGCACCTGTCATTAATAATGCATAAGTCATTCTACTTTAAGTCTCATTAAAACCTCGTACTGCCATCTTGGGCTGAATGTAAACAGAGGTCTGTCTGCAAACTGACCTTTCCTCGCTTCCTCCTCCTGGTTGAGGACAATGAGGAGGTAGCGTGGACTCTCGGGGCAGAAGGGTAGCATGATGCTCTGCAGCACAGCAGGCAAAATGGTCAGAGCCAGCAGGAGAGGCCACAGTTCAGCGGACCCCAGCAGGAACTCCAGACCAAAGATCTAAACCACAGGCAAAACATACAAAATTATTTATTTTAGTTGTGGATGATTCTACTTACATATTCCATCTAATAACCTTGACCTTATCAGTGCTTTATACCTGTGCCACCAGGATGCCAATGACAACACCGAGCTGATGCAGAGTGCCAAACGCTCCTCGAACAGCGGTGGGAGAGACCTCTCCAACGTACATGGGTGTGAGTCCCGTGCACAAGCCACAAAACACACCAATAATTAAGCGCCCAATGATGACCATCTCAAACGATCGACTCAGGCTGGACAGTCCCATTAAACCTCCACCCAACAGAGCTAGGACATTATTTAATAACATGGATTTTCGCCTGTCGACATGAAAAGAACATGGATGGACAGAATTAGTGATGAAAGGATACAAAGTCCAAAAGGAAGACAAATCTAAATTGCTACCTTGGCCAATCAACTTGGATTAAAATCCTGAAAAAACATTGTTGAACTTCTGTCTACTATCATGGATTAAATTTGATTTAGTCTAAGATCCTCACCTGCCAAATTTGTTGACTATGGCTCCCACAGAGAAGGACCCTATCATGCCTCCCACACTGAATATGGCCACTGCAAAGCTCCACACCATGGTGATGGATTCTTTGCTGAAGGGTTCTCCGTATCGCTCCATAGACACGTTGGAGAAGAACGTTCGTAGTTTCTGAAAGAGTGGGATGGATAGTCTCTGTTAGTTCTTAGAGTATAGCTAAGTGTCTGACACATCCACATGGGGGCAGTATAGCTCTTAGTGTTCCCATAAGCAGGATGAGAATGGTTACTTTAAAGTGCAGTCACTACAGAAAACAGAATACATACTTCAGTGCAGTTTGCAGTATCTAATGTTAAATCAGTAAGGGTGAGCAACACATTTTTAATGCTTTTGGACTACTTCAACAGTATCATGGCTTGTAACAGTGAATGAAGGAGGGAACCAAAGAGTCACTCCTGTCACACTTACACAGTTGATCATTTTGTTTTCACTTAGTTTCTCAAGTGTATTGTGTTTGCCTCCTCTTCATCACAACACAAAATGGGTGAACAAGATAAAACATGAATAACAATAGCCTACATATTCGGTTCAATCAAATTTGCAACTTGTCTCAACACCGACCTTTTGCATCATGCCTCAACATGCAGGCCACACTGTGTGCACAGCCTAAAGTAGATATGGTTTTGAGTTCATGGGAAATGTGTGATTTATTTTTTACTTTAAAAGTCAAAATAAATAATACGGTAATCTTTGTAAATAAACTATTGACTTTAATACTGTAACTTTATTGATTAGGTCCAATTTAAATTGTAACTTTACTCCTCTATTTTTCTAGTATGTACCGAAATAACTCCTCTAAAGCTGTTAAATCAGGGCAGACAAAATAAAAACATCATGTCATGGACCATAGCTCATATTAAGCTCACAATAGTGCAAGAAACAACATAAATAATCTTTTAAGGATTAAGGTACTACTGTACACATATATACAGAAACACACACACCTCCTCAGGTGCATTGATGACCCCAGTGTTGTAACCAAACTGCAGCGAGCCAATGACAGCTGTTGAAACACAGTAGAGAAGGTACAACGTCACCTTCTTCTTTGGCTATTGAGAGAGAAAAAGACAGAGATACAAAAAATTACAAGAGCAATGGACCGCATGGGGTTGATATACAATCATCCCCTCAGTCTGAATGGAGGACATGGCCTGTTCCTGGCTCTACAAAGGTCTTGTTGTTTACACTGATGCTGGTAATTACACACAATAAGCCTTTCTACATCTGCTGTTTCTCGTTGTTTTCAGCTTTATGCATTAGCAGCTGCAGGCTCGCAGTACTGCTGTGAAAGCTAGGTGTTACAACATTGCCAGAGCGCCGTGATTTACTGCTCTAAGGTATTTCTCAGTTAAGTAGCTAAAGATATCCTGAGAGAAAAAGACTGAATCCTATTGTGAATGTGTTTTTTCCTGCTGGTTTTGTTAATAAAGTGGGCTTAGTTCATAATAACTAGCTAATACACCTAACATTAATCCTTTACATGGCAAGTTTTACATGGAAGTGAATTTTGCAATGGTTAAACCAAACAGAAGTGAGCACAGAAACTGGTTCAAATGACATTTTGATTCTAGTTCGAAGGAATTACTGTGATGCATTGGCTTCTGAGATCTTCTTTACAGTTATTTACATCCAGAGTTTAGCTTTTCACTGATCTTTCTTGACTGCCTATTATTTCACAGCTTATATCATTATCTAAACACAAACCATAAATTCCTTAAATAAATATGCATGTTCACAAATCTAATTAAAAACTAAATGTGAAATCAAACACAACCTCATTTTTTTGACTTATACAGTAGTTACAATATTAAAAAGGAAGTAATGAACTAGTTTGGAGGGGGAAAAAAAGCCTGGATTGATAACAGAGAAAATTTTACTACAATGAGATAATGACAGCTGTTATCAAACTTCCAGGTCGCAGTATGTTTCTCACAGGGACACCGTGGCCTTGTGTTTAATGCGGACTTAAACTGAAATTATTGGTGTCTTGTAGAATTTGCGGAATGTGCTGAACAGAGAGTGCATTAAGTATCACAAATACAGACATGTGACACATTGTAGGAGAAAATTAATAATGGGTCTTCGTAAGGTGCCGGGGCCCCAGAACCGCTTTGGTTCTAGCAGCCTGTGAACTGTGATGGATGATGGATGAACAATGGAATCTCCCGTAGGTGTTCAGCTGAGTTGATATGGGGTGAGTGTGAAGGCCACTGCATATGATTCACGTGATCTTCATCGAACGGTTCAGTGAGCGTTCAAGTCCTATGGATGTGAATATTGACATCCTGGGACAAATAACTCCCATCATGTCTTTAATTTGCCACCTGACTGCATGCTAATTCTGTTAATGAATGACTTTGGAAATAATACATAAAATAGTTTAGTTATGTGCAAGTACTACTGACTTTTGCCTCTCTGTGTTGTACAACTCCTCTAAGATTACGAAAAACTGGATGTGGAAAATCAAATGCAGAAATATCAGTTGTATCTGCGGAGACATACTGCTGTTGAGTAACATATAGACGAGTGTATTACACTTCTAAATCACCCTCTCTTGTTTCTAACAAGGGTGTAACCACCTAAAGAGGAGCATTATCTGTGTTACAACTACAACATAACTGACTCAGAGGTTGTATAGACATGTTGTAAGGGCTTGTGGTTGCACAGACTGGTATTCATTCTTGTGTATTTGTGTGTTATTGTATGCACGTGTATTGAGCAAACTACTTGGCCAATAAGCCTAAAACATGTCTCAATATCTAAGAGCAAAATGTGCAAATACAGCACAGTTTACATCAAAAGACACAATACAATTCTGATACTAATATCTGAAATGTTCTTCCATTAATTAATCATTTCAAGTCATTCTTTTTTTAAAACAGTTATAAATGTTACTCTTGATGACTTTGTGCTACCTAGGTGTACAGAAAAAATTACCACAAATAGAAGATAGAAACTTCTTTATCTTTCATGTCATCTTGTGATCTTTCTCTCTTATTCAGTTTCTTTCCCACCTGTATTCTGTTAATTTTTGTCTAGCTTGAATTTGAGCTCTCATGTTTCTTTTCATTATAAACTCCAACTTTGCGTAAATGTCTCTGTAGGGGTACATTTAACAGGAGACTTATGATCAATAGGATGCTCATTTTATGCAAACATTTAGACTCGTTTCATCACCCACAAATAATTACTATGTGCAGGTTTTAGTGGGTAGTTTCACCAGCACAGTTGATTTAAAAATCGCCATTAAATGAGGCAACTGCCTGCAACAAGTTTCAAAACTAAAACCACAGGGAAAGTTTGCAATATCCGTTTCAACACAGGGTCAACGATAGTAAGAGATTTATGATAGTGGCAGAAATTTACTCTAGTTTTTCCTCAGTCTGAGGATGTCACATATGCAGATAGCAAATAACCTTGAAGCAAATTTGTGCTATTAGGTTATGTAAATAAAATGGAAAAGTTCACCGTTGAATCAACAAAACTCATTATAGTGTGTCATGTTTTCCCTGCAACTAGTTCCAGGTTCCCTTCATTATGGTGCTACTATAAGGTAGTCAATCCTTGCTTCAGTTTCTGTGCTGTAGTCTCTCATTCCACCTTTCCACCCCTTTTGGCAGATAAAACCAATGTAACACACACATTCAAGTCCAAACCTGCCACCCAGCAGCCCTGCCGCCCACTGTCTTAACTCCTAGTCATGTCCTGGAGTACTCTGCTCTCACACTTGCCAGGAAGGAAAATTACTGTATTGCTCTTCTGTGACTTGAAAGTACATGACTTTTTAAGAGATGCTCGCACAAAACAGGATGAAAGTAAAACAAACAATAAGGGTGGCTCTTTTAGTCAGGAAACACTGAACAATTATAACAATCTGGGTCTAAATGCAAAACCTTACTAAAATAAATGTCATATAAGTCAAAGTAAAAACAGAGCAAGAAAGGGAGTTATTGATTGAAAACACAGCAAACCGTGTAGTTTTGATAAAAAGTCATAATTACCTTTTCATCCTCCATGCGCTGCATCTTTGCTGCTTGTTGAGGAATACTGCAGAGGCACTTCAGGTGACAAACTGAAAGCTGTTCAACCTCGTATCCCTTATCTCTCCAGTCAGTAGAAAAACCTGAAATAAACAAACATCAGAAACTCATTAGACAACCTTGTATCAACAACACATTCATTGCAGCAATTCTGGATTAATGTCATGTGGCATGTGACATAGTAGGTTAATGTATTCAATAGCAGAATAAACTACACACCTAATGGTCTCAGATTATGTCGCACTGTGCGGCCCAGACAGCTCTAACACTCAGTGAATTCAGTAAACCCCTCCCTCTGCTTCTCCTTCCGTACAAACCCTCCTCTTCTGCTCCAAATATGAAATAAAAAGGGGAAAGTGATGTAACACCATTGCTTCAAACTAAATTATTGTCGCTTGCTGCAGGTGATGAGGATACAGTGATGTAACTATTCTAAAAAAGAATGTTTAATTAAATCCAGTAATTATCTCTAATGATGTATCAGTAGCTCTTGACATTTAATTTTGCAACTCAGAGTAACATCGAAACTTTACAAACTCAGTGAATTAAACACCATGCTGATTAAAAATAAGAAAAAAAAAGTTTGATTACCGTACAGTGGGACAGCCTTAAGTGTTGCTCCGATCTGTTTGCTTTGACAAATGTTAAGCCCTTGTTCCTATTTGAGTCATTTTAAAGAAGGTGGGACATGCTCGTCAGCATATTTAAATGTGATTCACAGTTCAGTGGAATCGCCCCAGTGCGTAACAGCGCGCAGGAGAAAGTCCCGCACTCATGTCTGTCGTAATGACGGTAATAGCAGCAGCGCAGATGCACTATGTTTCTGCTCAGTTGAAGAATGGGGACGTGCTCGAATGAGCGTACAAAACAGATGATGGAGAACAAACGGTGCCGGTGAAAGGAGGCTCTGTGCTGCTGCTGGCCCCGCCGGTTGCTCACCGGGGGCGAGAGAACAAAAGGCAAAGTGCACGGAGCTCAGATACAAAGCCCGATCATGCAGAAATCATGAGACCGGCTCAGTGGGTGGCAAACAAACCGGGAGCCCTCCTAATTCTTATGTATAATCTTCACAGCCCACTTAAATCCCAGTCTGGAATTTGGCAAGTTCTCCAGAAAAAGTAAAAGCCCGGGGCCATTTGTAAATCCACTTTATGCGAAGCAAGTGATTTGATTTCTATAAAAACTGACTATTATGTGTCTGGTGCTGTTTGAGGCTCATTATGAAGCTGTCATTACGCACGGTATCAGACTGTATCACACACAGGGCAGGAAAAGAGTCACTGTGATGGAAACAGGAAAGAGCGTAGACAAGTGTTTCTAAGAGATGTTCAAACCACAGAGCTTTGACCCTAAAACCAGCCATTTCTGACCCTGAAGACATATAGGATTTAAAGACTATATAGACTATGCATAAGATCAAGTAATATACAGGAGAAAACCTCAAATGAAATGATCTACGCTATGCACTATGATTGTTTCTATGTTTTGTTCAAATATTGCATCAGCACGGCTCTGTCTGATTCACCAGTCTTTTAATACCTACAATTGTGAAACTAAAACTGACCGGAAATCTGCAAGAATGGCCCATAATAAAAGGGCCGTTTTCTTGCCAAACTGGGTGTCTTTCTTCCTCTTCCCGTTCGTAAGTAGTGAACAGCAGAATTCTACAAATTTCATTAGAACTTTGAATGATGAATAAGTCAAAAGGAGAAAATAGAAATTGACTCACAGAGAGGACGTGCAAATGCCCATGTCCAATGCGCCTGATGTTCAAGTGTTCTATCTGGTCAAACTCCCTGCATCCCATCTGTATCCTCTGACACCGTTGCCACAGAAACGGAACCTGCAGCAGCTTCTCCACTGACATGATTTGAGAGAGAGACAGAAATAATCAAATTATAAGACATTTGCAAAGAAGAAAGGAAATGGGAATAATGCAGTTCACCAAGAGAGATCATTACAAACCAGACACTAGCTTTCAGTGACAGTTTTAAGTCTCAATCTGTTTATATTTTAAAGGCACAACACACGACATCCATTATATTATCTAAAAATAAGTATATACTACATATATAGGCTAATAGTATATTTAAATGACTCCAATTATAAGTGGCTGTGCACTACTACATTTTATGCACTTTTCGCTTTATTTCTGCGTACAGTTTACAGTTGTTTTTCTTTTTGTGTGTGTGGTTTTGAGCAATTTAAGTAGGCATTTGTTGTGATCATTTAGTCGGTGCAGGGTCGGTAAGGGTACATAAAGTAACTTTTTTGCAGGGGGTTGAAATTAAGTTTTTAGTCTCAGATTTATGCAACAGCACCATCTTGTGTCTATGGGGCGCCATTCACCCACCTGTTGCTGAGATATTTCATTCCTATTCTATATCTTTCAGTTTTATTTATCCATATAGGTTATTTTTTCCTCAGTTGAGATTGTAGTTTCTGTTTTCCCCTTTCAGTAACAGAGACATCAAAATATATCAGTATTAGTATGAAGATAAGCTCAGAGAAGAATTTATTTGGTCTAGAATCCAGTATCACACCCACTTGGACATGTCAGGACATATTGTAGCAGAGCCTTCAGAGATGTCAACAGAGGCAGAGGATGTGGTTGGCTACAGAGACTCAAAGGAAGATAACTGCTGTGCTGAGAGGACAGAAGTGTCAGCGCTGTAACTGTAGACTGCAACAGAATGTGATCTATACCTCAAGACTGTCAGATATTCAAGGTTAAGAACACCCATGAAAATAGGAAGTAGGTGAAATGAAACCATGATAAAAGAATCTTTTATCTGACTTAACCCATAAAGACCCAAACAGCTACCAGCAACACAAACCATCTACAGATATAAACTATCTAATACCTGTCAATCCATTAATCCTATCAGACAATGAATAATTGGTGTTAAATGCAGTTTGTCATCTTTTTATTGTCAGCAGATATGACCCATTCGGACGTCCAGAGGCTCCGTAGTGAACATGGAAACACCGTCATCTTCTACAACATTGATTCACCAGTAAAACCCATGGAGTTGGATCAAAGACAGTGGATGGAAATGCATGTTTTTACATTCAGTTAGCAATATCTTTGCTGAAAAAGTAACTTTTTCTTAATTTCTGTGTTTTGATAAGAAAAACTACATGATCTGTGAATTAAATATAAGAAAATACATGATTTACACCAAAAAATGCAAAATACAAAGGATAATATTATAAGAAAAGTTGGTGATAAATCAGTTAAAAAATGTAGAAATAGAGAAAAATTCATTTGGGAACTGCCACAAAAGTAGCACTGGGTCTTTATGGGTTAAATGTGATAAATATATATTCAAAAAAAAAAAAAAAAAAAAAAAAAAAGCTAGAGAAAGTGTAATTGAGAGCAACAGGAAAAGGTGACTGATAGCCCTCAATGTTATGAACATGTGTCTAAAGAGTAAAATGAACCGAACGAAAAAATTATATTAGATTAACCGCTAATTCAAAAAGCGTTGACATCTGAAGAAGCCATATTAAAAAGGTACCAAATTGTGTAAGGGTTGATATTTGCATATGTAGTAATCCCATCCATATTGTAAAGTTGCTGTCCATATTTGCTCAACATCCATCAGAGAGAACAGGGTATATAAGGTGGATTATCTAGACCTCTTTACTACAAGCACTAACAAAATGAAAGATGTTCAAGTGAAGGTGTAGCAAATGTTTGACTAATTTTGATGAAATAATAAAAAGCATGTACGGCAACCCCTACATGATTCATGTTGAGAGCAGCTGATGGGCACTCTATTTGTATGCATTATGTAAAAAATAAGGCCATTTGTTTGATAGTAGATGCTGCTTCTCCATGAACAAGTTGTTGAAAATATAAAAAGACAAAATACACAAACACAACAAAAAACATGAATCAGACACCTGGTATTCAATAAAGCTAGATGCTCTATTAATAAATTTTAAGTATCTGTGGTGTAAAACTTTGGTACATGTACTTGTTTTGAGGGGATTCTTGAGTTACATCAAATATGATCTAGACCAATGTAGAAATACCTTCAAGTGTAACGCACTGGCATGGACCTGCTGACCCACACACAGGCCACCTATTACCATCTGACTCAGGGTGTAGGTTTGTTGATTGTGAGTCGGCTTGGATCCTGGTTTAGGAACATAAATAATTAACTGTACTTAGTAGGTTGACTTTGTCTTAACTTTTGTTTAGGCAGCCAATGCTCACATTTGGTTAGGCTGAGCTCACTTCTACCCACAGCCTAGTTTTACCATATTACCAACAGTTTTCAGTATTCTAACAGGATATCCATTGGGTTGGGTCTGACTGGGGTTTCAGATCAGCAAAACTGTGCAAATGTGGTTACAACACTAAGTGTGTGTCAATAGTCTATTTGTCACACACCCGTGGTATTTGGCACGAGTAAAATTACAGAAGTGTGTATTACAGGTAGCAGTTTTAATGCATTCCACTCAACTGCACCATCATGTGGTTAAAAGAAGAAACTACAAAACAGTTCCCTCAGACTTCATCACTGCTGCCCCCCCATGGTAAAAAAAAAAACAAAAAACTTTGCTGTAGTCGCCTTCAGTCTAAACAGAAGACTGGCCCACGGGGTATTTTAGAGAAATAAGCACTTTTGGAGATTACTGTGTATACTGTCATCTGAGGTGTATACTTTAGTCTAGAACACCTCAATGATGCTTTGATGAAAGAAGGACGTGCTGCTAAGAAAGCTGAAGGCGATATTGGGTAATGAAATGGCACTACAGGTTTCTGCAAGTTAATTTGAAAACTGACATCAAAGAGATTATTTCCCTCCAAAATAAGTTACATAACAAGAGATAGAGCAAAGGACATAACCATAAGCCTCCAGAGAGAAAAAGAAGCCAGAAAACTTTGTGCTACAAAGTTTTCTGTAGCACAAAAATGGAAACTTCCATTTTCTATCTGCTCGTCCCATTTACCAAATAGTTTCAGTCTCCAAAACATTTGATACCTTTTGAGAGCATTTCAGATGGAGTTCAAATATTTAATATGGTAGTACATGTAATGAGACAGTCTTCTATTCAGTGTTTGTCAAATGTTTCATCTATCATTAATGTCCACAGCCAATAAAACAGCTTGACCACAATTGATTCACCTGGAGACATAGTTTAATCAGCTTTATTAGCTTTCAAACAAAACTAGCTTTTGAAGATTACAAAGGTCTACAAAATCTAGTCTGATAAAACACTGTAAATCAGAGCACTGGGAGGAAAAAAAACTGTTATTTGAATTAAATATTTTTGTATTTATTGAATGGACAATGCTGCTGAGTAGTTTACAACACCTGAAAACAAACTTTGACCTTTAACATGCAGGTAAAAAGTTGTGCGTGTTTCTAGTTTAAGATAAACAGTAACATTGGTAATGATGATGTGATAGATGTCTAAAGATGTCCTTAGGCACACAACAGAGGTAAAGGTCCAAGTGACGGGAGTGTCTTGAATTGGACTGTACTAGTTAATAGCCGTAGGTGATTTCAGATCTTTCCTGGGAAACTTCCATTTTCTATCTGCTCGTCCCATTTGCCAACCTGAAAGACACAAGTCAAATTAGCTCCATCTGATCCAACAGACCATTCTGCTCAAATGGTAACATAACTGTTGATTTATGCTTTTTAAAAAGATATATTTTAGTACATGAAAATGACATGTTAAATTACACAGAAAAGGACATTTTTTTGTGAAACTACATAAACGAGTGTGAGAAGACCTGCTACCAGCGTTAGGTATGTGTTGGGAAAACCACTCAAAGAACTGTAATTTTAAAAAGTAGCTCTAATGATCAAACAGCATTTGGAAGACTGATCAAAAACTTACCCAGCCTGTGGGGCAGAGGCTTTTGTAGACCCTCTGGTAATATTCACAAGGAGCCACATCTTGGTCTCTGTCCGACAGGGCCTTATTGCACCTGTGGAAGTCTAGTGTCGAATACAAAATAATTCAAGGTCATTGTACATAATACTAACATGAGAAAGGCCAGCCAGTGAAGGGCAAAAATGCACAGAGCCATTAGATTAAAAAGTAAGATTTTTTTTTTAAATTAACCTTTATTTATCCAGGAAAGTCTAACTGAGATTAAAAATCTCTTTTACAAGAGTGCCCTGGCCAATACAGGCAGCAGCATAAATTACATGTCACAGTGTCAAACCAAACATAAAATCAAATAAGTGTTAAAAAAAAAAAAAAAAAAAAACATTCAAAAGGTATAGATATAACACTTGTGTCCATTAAGGTAGACCAACTAAATAGTGACAAAATAGGATGCAACAAGGTTTTAGGAGAAGACAAGAAAATTAAAGTGTTCTTACTCCATTTTAAGGTGCATCTTCTCACATTAAAATGACAAAGTACCAATATTTCCACAGATTACCCAGTTTATTGAGATAACCCATTGTATTGTATTGTATTGTTGTACACAGCTGCATGTGGGATTAAATTAATACGAAACGCATCCTCCAGCTGTGTTAGGTAATAAACGACTTCTAGGCATTTTCACTACATTTTGACATCTTGTAAATTAAGAAATAGACCAAGCAATTAAACAACAAAATAACTGGCTTATTAATCGTTATTTAGAGACTTAAGTCAGTATTATATGATGGCACATTTATGAATGTTTAACAAGTCGGGCAGTTCCAAAACGCAGTGCCTGTACTTCTCCACAGGTTTAAATAATGTAAACATTGTATGATCACAGTATGTCGCATAAGCTTGGCCTTACCCAGGTAATTCTGGAAACAGTTGCGGGTCTGGTTGGTGTTTGGGAATCTAGCGTCAAACGGAGCAGTCCTGTAGCTCTGAATCTTCTCTTCAATACTCTCAGCCATTTTAAACTTTATACACCTCAGTCAGATCTAAAAGTTAAACAGTGTATTAATTCATGGTTTAGTTTCAAAACGACTGCTGGGTATCATTTACTGTCTCACTTTAACCTAAGCATAACACCAACTGGTTAAGCTACATCTAGCATTACATGTCAGTGTCAATAGGTTTTGTTTAGCGATAACTTTATCTCTATACAAGGTGAGTGCTATCAGATAAAAATGTCGTAATTTATCTAGCTAACATTTAACAGAGTACTGACGGGGAAATATAAATACAGTATGGCTCTGAGCCCAGTTAGCATAGTTAACATATCTTAGCAATTCCCTGCTACCAGTTAGCTAGCGTTATCCATTAGCTAGTTGCTAACGCATTCTCCAATAAGTCTGATCAAGAGATTATACATCTCAAAACACCTTATTATGCCCTGTATTCTAATCAACAACATACGAAAAATCTAAGCAAATAATAAACCTCAAATTGGACAAACTAAAGGAAATTGTTGATTACCGGGGGCTAACCTTGGGACGATACTGGTTGTGTCCTCTCCAGAAAGATGTCCTTCTCGCGCAAGGGATGCTGGGATGGCGGATGGTGGTCATGTGTCCACGTTTATCCTACTGTCAACAGTTTTGGTGTATAACCAGTCATTATGTCGTCCTACTGGTTTATTTGTGAATACATTAAAAAAAATGTATTCATCTACTGTGTAGTTAGTGTATGATCTGTACAAGAAGTAAAATAAGTTTGACAACACATTAAAATGCAAATCAGAACAAGTAAGCTTATCGATGACTTAAAGAACATTTAAAAACATTCAGTATATCAATTACAGGATAATATATCCGTGTTATTAATATTTCACCCTCTTATTTGTAATTGGTTTATTCATTAGAAATTGGCTACTATCAAGAGCCTTCAGTAACTGCATACTCCCAATCTTTCTTTTAGTGTCGTGATAAACACAGATGTATGCTAAGTACTAAGTACTGTCTTTAAAATTTCATTTTCATTGTTTAAAAAAAAAGAAAAAAAAGATTTTCAGTGTTGAGGGGAAAGTCGTAAATGTGCCGTCAAAATATGTTCACAAGAAATCATGATGCAGCTCCCTAAAGGAATGTTACTAGTGTTCAGTTAATATTTTTTGTTCCAATATTGCTTTTTGGTGTTGGAAAACAACACATTATGTAGTAGTGGTCCTGTTCATACTTTTATATTGAGTAAAAAGTTTATTTTTACTGATAATCTATATGAGACCAATGACAGTAATTCCTAGTATGAAAAGTAATTCATCAAAGATCAATCTAGTCTAGAAAAAAAGGAAAACCTATAAACTGAAATGACCTCTCTCCTCTCTGCCAGTAAGTTCATTCACTTGGAAAGACAGAAGAAACCTTTGAAATAGGAACAGGCCCTCTTGGCCCGCTATGACGTAATGACTCTAGAAATGAGGACTGCTGAGGATCCATCCCCTGAACTGGGACACTGCAAGTCTCCTTTCTTTTTCTTCCTGTTGAAGACAAGGTCAGAGATCACAGGTGTCTCTGTCGCTCCCTCCAGCTTCCTGTCTCACTGTGTGCTTCATCCTCTTTCCAGCAAAACATCAAGCTGTGCACTTTTTGCACATTTTGTGATGCACATTTTATACCTGTCTCCACTAAAAATCCCTCATAATTCATGATTTAAATGACCATGTTCCTGAGCATCTCTAATTCCTGTGTTGATGTTGTTGAACTTGAACAAAGCACTTCTTTAAATCCAAATAATTGGGTATCAAATACTTAGCTTGCTTCATGAAGTACTGTATATCATTACATGTAGTATTTCTAGCATGGTCTTAAAGAACCATATATGTGCAAATCCACCCCTCTGTTGCTTTCTACCACTCTCTCCCTCTCTCCCTCACTCAGTCAGGATATAGGTGTTGTCCACTGCAAAGGAAGGAAATTCTGTCACTTAGAACAATGGGCCTGTCTCTCTATCTATAGACCCAGAGTGCCGAGAACCAGCGAAAGAGAGAGGGAGCAGATGTTGTCCAGTTAAGGAGAAAAACAAAAGAAAATGCATTTTAGTTAAGAGAAGATAGGTAAAATGCGTGTTAAGAATAATTAATGTGTACGTAAATTTGGAAAATGGAATTCAACTGTAGGGAGAAGGAAACACACAAAGTCATTAGATTACTTTAAGCTTCGCTTTCCATTTCAGTACTCAAGGATAATCACCGTAGACTAAATACAGATAAGTGGCTGTGGGTAAGTGAAAAATCTAATCTATCAAAGAGTTTGCTCTATTTGTTCTGTTTCATTATGTAATTATTCACCTTGTAATGTACAACATGATGCTTATTTTAAAAAAAGCCTTTTTTTTTTGCTTTAGTACGACCATAGCAGATTTAGGAAAGAATATCTGAAATTCCCACACTAATTTTTCTACTGTGGTAGTTTATAGAGTAATACAGTGATGATCATAAGGTTACCCAGTGAGATCCTACATTTTAACAATAACCTGTATGGAAGACCATGAACTGCACAGGCAGTGGGCCTTGGTGGGGGTATTTCCCTGTCAGTGCAACAGCTGGACCTGATACTTCCTGTTTATGAATTTGAAATACACGTATTTCTTTTGCTGTAAATTGGGGAGGGTTAGCTAGTGTCTTTCTGTTTACTTTCAAAGTGTTGACAACCTGCTGTAAGCATCCTGTTGATATTTCTCAACATCACTCCATTGTTATATTGTTTCGATGCTGACGTTACTGACACACCTTCCTCTACACAGTGTGGATTCAAGGAAACATGACTTCATCGTAACATACTGATATTATGACCCTGGAAAGCAAATTGCTCCTTAATATCAGCATTTCTCTCTATTAGATGGAGGGGTCTGGCAGTCCTCGCTTCAGAAAGCTCCATTTCCCAGTGGGTCTGTGGATCAACTCTCCCAGAAAACACTTTGCAAAGCTTGGGGGTCGCTGGCCGAGTGCTATCTCTGTCAAGTCAGTTTGAAGTTTTTCTTAATTTTGTATCATGCATATTTGTTCTTCAGTTACACATCTTTTGTGCTACATTGGGTTCAGCTATAACTGAATGTGTGATAAATTATAGTCACTGTATGCACTGATGCCATCTTATCTGACTTCCACTGCCATTGACTTCCTTCAAACCCTGTAACCTTTCCCTGTTTTATTTTAGACCTTGTTGTTTGTCCGTGTTTAGACAGTCATAATTCACAGCTGACTGGTCCCTTCCTTTCTCCTTCCTCTCTCTTCCATCTGTCTTCCCCTCCTGTGTTGTTCCCAGGTCGACCACCAGCTCTGACGCAGCCTCCCTCCACGAGGCCCCCTCTGCTCCTTCCTCTTCCCTTTCAAACTCCACCCCCTCGCTGGCTTCCCCTACCCCATCCCCATCTCCTTCCCCGGCCTTCCTCAGGCCACGGCCTGCTGGGCCCCAGTCCCGCACAAAGCGTCTTTCCCATCTTTTCCTGCGGGGGCGCTCTAATAGTGACCGGGACAGGGCAGTGGGGGAAAGGGAGAGAGAAGTTTGGGCCCACTCAGCTGCCCCTTCGTCCCACCACTACTTGCCCCCTGCTTCTTCCA
Organism: Apogon hyalosoma; assembly: GCA_037367295.1. Lineage (NCBI taxonomy): Eukaryota > Metazoa > Chordata > Actinopteri > Kurtiformes > Apogonidae > Apogon > Apogon hyalosoma. The sequence goes on from JAPQRP010049786.1 coordinate 31,275, forward strand.
CTGCTCCAGGCCTGATCAAGATCTATGGAGATGCACTCTCCAGTGGAGCCAACTATCGCTCCCTGTTGGCCAACATTCACTCCACAGCCAGGCAGCTCATCGCTCAGGTCATCACTCGCTACACTGAAAGAGAGAGGGAGGAGACAGATGACGCAGGTATGAGACAGGAAAACTTTCTGTCATTTGGACCTCTGCTGCAATCCATTACTGTGAATTGTTTGCTCAAAAATTTTTAACCAATTGGGAATGACTTAATATAAACAAAAACAGCAGTGTTATGGAAAAATAATTATCCTCCCCCTTCTCTTCCTCCATTACCTTCTAGTTCTCCAGAAACACAGCCCCGAGGACTTCCTGTTGTGTGATGTCATTGGAAAGCCCATCCAGCAGCCAGATGGAGCTATCAAGTGGGAGACAGAGTGCCGGAGAAGTGTGGCCCCATGGGAATGTCCCCTGTTGTTAGTGGACATGTGGCGGCCTAAGGACGGATTCGAGCGGCGCTTTGAAATCCAAAGAAAGGAAGACTATGAGAGAGAAGAGAGGGAACGTGAAAAGGAACGGGAGAGGGAGGGAGATAACTATCAAGGTATGGTTATGCCACAACAGACAGGTGTCAGTAAACCTGAGTGTCACCACCACCTCAAGCCATTCAATTTCAATTCACAAGGTCCCAATTCAATTTGATTTCCTATTCATTTTCATTCTCTTCAGTATGTATTCTGATAAGGATAATTCAGTCAGTCATCTTCTCCCTGTGCATATAATTAAAGATATTACAAGATGATATGATGATAATAATAATAATGCTATGATAAAGTTTGCAATATTCAGTTGCATTGTTCAAAATTGCAATGACAATATGATGGCAAACTACCCATGCAATGGAAACTAATTAATGTGAGGGTAAATTACAGGTAGCTGGGGTGTCATCTACTTGGCCAAACATTCACATGAATGATGAATGAATGAGTTTTGATATTTATTTCCATAAGGGCAATACAATTTACCAGTCAGAACTACTACATATATTAACATCAACTTACTCTTTACTTACATGACTTACAGGTGTATTCATTAACACAGAGGTGACTGATGAGCTTAAAGTAAATTCATCCATGGGAGAAGGTGTACATTAATAACACAATTTCTGTATTTTATCAATTAAAACCATTTGATAATTCGAATGAAGATTGATTTGAATTAGGAAATAATATTTTAAACCCAAGCCTAGATGTGACTCATCCTAGGAAAGTCTGACTGACCTTCTGATTCGCTGGGTTGCAGGTGTGCGCTGGCGGAGGAGCAGAATGGCATCAGGAGGTGGACCAGAGGAGAGTGAGCGTGGCCACCGTGGAAGGAACACAGAGCTCAGGAGAAGCATCAGTGACATGAACTTGAGTCTACGTCGTCGTCAAGGCAACCATGTCAGCAATGAACCACGTGGCTCTGCCAATAGGGCTAACAACAGTGGAGGGGTGCAGGACAGGAAGAACATTGTGAGCATGATAAACCCACAGCCAGGAGAGGTGAGGATGATAATGTGGTAAAAAAGAAAGGATTAGAAATAAATGACATATTTGGTGTTTATTCTGCCAAGTCTTTACACACATTTATTTACACTCTTTTAGGTTAGAGCATCAAAAGCTGAAGCAAAGGTGGGATGGACAAACCAACCCACAGAAGATGAGAAGGATTACTCCAGCTGTGACCTGGAAGTGATGTCACAGAGTTTAATCCTTCCACCCACAGACCGGCCCTACTTCCTGTTGCTTCAGGGTTATGATCAGAGCAAGGTAAGACATGTTGACAGACGTTATCAAAATATTTCACAAACACTACCCACACAAAGTAAACACACGTATAGTCTATGGAATAACACAGTGCGTACACACTAATGTTTACATATGCAAAGTAAAGTCATGTTGTAGCAGATGTGTCCAGAGGTACACACACCCTGCGTATGACATCATACCTGCATGTCTGTAATCGTCGCATACCATCAGCGTTTCCATCCCTCTACGAGCCTCTCCCATTCAGCATCCAGCACAAAACAGCCTCTGAGCTGCACAATGCCTCGACAGCTTACCTATTCAAAAACACAAAACCCCTCTGTGTACATCACTTCATCTCACACAATGACCTCACACAGGTCTCCATTGTAACAAACTGTGGCACACTTCATAGCTTATCACCCACCTTGAGTTGAACTCCTCCAAGATGGAAGATCATTGTAAACCAAAACACTTGTAAGATAACAGACCTCCCTGACTTTCTTCTAGGATTTTGTTTTGTACATCATGGCGGGACATACGCATGTGTTTGGGAGAAAACCAACAATGAAGGAGAGAGAGAAGGACAGAGAGAGAGAGAGGAAGGGGAGGAGGCCTCTGAAGGTGGACACGTTTCTTTCTGCTCCTGACCTCTTGGCCAGACACTTATTGGTCAGGAGAGACTCAGCTGTTCCTGATACACCCAGTGGACGAGGTACTAACACTGCTGTTTAAAATCCAGTGGTGCAATGTGACTAAGATAATTTTCTCAGATATTGTGCTTAAGTACAAATTTGAGGTACTTGTATTTCCATTTGATGCAGCTTTATACTTCTATTCCACCACATCATCACATCATCCACCACGTTTTTACTCTACTGCATTTGTCTCACAGCTTTAGTTAGTAGTTCACTGGATTTGGCAGCAAATACAGTGTCAGAAATCAGAAGCACATTTTAAAGATACGTGGTTTTCACAGGAAGAGATGCTAAATACATAACAATCTTACACAGGATATGCTTTGCTGTAGATTAACATAAGTGGTATTTAAAATGCTTTATATGAGTTCTACTTTAACACCTAAAGCAGTAAAACACAACATACACTAATATAGGAGTGATATGAATCCAAAAATGTTATATATAATAGAAAAACACTGACAGGGAACATTTTACAGCACACTGACTGCTTTGCATTTTCATGTTTTAAGTCCATTTTGACAATAATAAGCGATGTTTTGAATGCAGAACTTTAAATGTAAATATATTGAGTATCAGTTCTTTACTTTCCTGAATGTTAAATTAAACGTGTGACCTC
>JAPQRP010049787.1:0-12093 GCA_037367295.1 Apogon hyalosoma
GTGTGGAGTTTGCATGTTCTCCCCGTGTCTGTGTGGGTTCTCTCCGGGTACTCCGGCTTCCTCCCACCATCCAAAGATAGGTTAATTGGTTAATCTGAATTGCCCATAGGTGTGAATGTGAATGTGAGAGTGATTGTTTGTCTCTATATGTTCAGCCCAGCAATGAACTGGTGAAATGTCCAGGGTGTACCCCGCCCTCGCCCGTATGTAGCTGGGATAGGCTTAAAGCGACCCCCGTGACCCTAGTGAGGATAAAGCGGGTTCAGAAAATGAATGAATTAATGAACATTGCCAGCTGGGTAAATTCTCTAATATATGTGACTCTTGCTGAAACAGTTTTAAAATTACAAAAGTCTCCAAGGTTAACTCACGAAGTGTTTACTGCAATAAATTACATTTCAATAAAACTATTAATTACATTATAATAATATACATCATAATTGCCCCTGTTGTCATTATGATATAACACATTCATTTAATTTTTAGCTTAATTTTGGTCTTAATCAATGACTTTGAATCAGTCTGTAAGTTTGTTCTCCACCGTAACTTAACACTTTCTCATTTCTCATCCTGTCTGCGCTTCTGTAACTCTTCAAGAAAAGCATCAAAACTTTTTCAATCTTTTTTTTTCTTTCCTTCCATTAGTGGTTAAGGATACACACAACCAACTGTTAGCATCTACAGTGCATGGACCATAATAAACAAATAATATTAGATTGGCCTTCATTACGTCTCAGTGTAAATTAAAAAAAAAAAAAAAAAGCCTCGCTAAAGCAGTGGAATTGTCCATGACCTCTCCAACCTGGAATTCCCTGTGTAATGTGTGGTGTCTCGTCTTTCGTCCATACAAAATGTGCTGTAGCTTGTTTATCAGGACTTGTACATAAATAATAGGAGCAATAATACTTGTTTTTCTTTTCCTAGTTAAAAATCTTCCTGCTGTTGCACTTCTTTGACTTTGGTAAGATTTCAGTGTAAATAATTTGTTAGCAATGCTGCATGTTGTCTTATTTTGGATAGTGGGTTGATTAGAAAATGTTTTTGAACATAACTATATCAACTTTTACCTTTAATTACAGTCAAAAATGAACATAACGAGAGAAACAATCAAGGGAAGTAAAAGCAGCCCCATTATAGTTAATGTGTGATTTGATGTCTGCATAAGAACAACCAAAGATCAAATCAATCTGTATCAAACACAGTATCTTATTGTTTTGCAACGCATCATACCTACATACATTTTTGTGCTGAATCTGATAATGCTGAATTGAACTGTCTACAATAATGGTGAATGGGAAACTATACAGTATATGTGTTCATTTAGATCATCACTGAACTTCAAGCATAATGTAACACAGTGTCTAACATTGTCATCAGTGGTGCATGAGAAACGCACATCTCAGCATGTCAAATTTAAACATGACAACAAAGTTTTCTTTCTTTTATTATAATAACTTTTGAATTTACTCTGAGCTTTTATTAACATATACATTCTCAGCAGTGGTGGCTGGTGAAATAATTTTTTGGTGGGGCACAGTATCCAAATCAGTTTTCAGCTGCACTATAACCACATATCACCACTAGGATACACCATAGTACATGCACCACTATTTTAAAATATTAATTTAAATTAAAATAAAAATACACAGTATGTGTTTTCAGTCAGTTCTTTTTCATATGTAAATTTCACCTGTCTCTTGCTTAAACATGCACATTTTTTTATGACTCTTTTGTCTTTTCCGCTGATAATATGGACACTGCATTTAGACTAGCAGTGAAGGTAGCATGGGTAGATCGCATGGCATTAAAAAAAAAAAAATTAACGTAAGGGCTAAAACATATCAGTAACATATCAGTAGTGCAGCAACGTGTAGCACTGTTGTCCAAAATAAATTTCCCATATGGGACAATAAAATTTATTCTGATCCTGATCCTGACCACTCATGCCAGGTGTCGATCCCCCACGGTTGAGGCAAGTTGTGTTATCCACTGATCTATCCAGCCACCTAGTCTTAACTCAGTAGTGTTACTTATGGACGTGTTTGCTGATTCCATTTATGAGGAAGGTCTTGATTCTGGTGGTGCATGGGCTCAGTTTTTTGCAACCTGAGGATCTCCTATCTCTTGTATTGGAGGGGGTCTACTGCAGATGCACCATTTATAACAGGAGTCTATTATTGTAAAGGGAGAGCTTTGGGTGCAGATTTTTGTGCCCCAAACAGGAAACACATGACTTGACCGTTAACTAAACTGAAAACTATTTTAAACTACACTTGAATGCAGATTACACACGGTACTCATGGGCTGTATCATATATAGCTAATTTATTTAAATATTAATGTTTTTGTTAAATTATTTTAGGTGATTCCCATTGTCTTCTTCTTCATGTGAGACAGGTGGGGTGGCACCCCAGCACCCTGTATTGACAAACCACCACTGATTGTCAGTAAAGTAAATATAGGAACATACTTGCCTTAAAAAAAAAATGCAGATTATAGAATAATAAATGCTGAAAAATCACATAAAAAATGTATATGTTGAGGGAAATTTATTTGGAAGTCACTAGAAAAATCCCTCTAGGTCTTTAAGGGTTAATAATAGCCTGACATTTTACTGGTTTCAGATGAATGATCAGTCCTTATTGATCAGTCCTGCTGTATTATTTATTTTTTTTTTTTTAAATTTCACAGCACCTCAAACTCTTTCTACTGAAATTTAGTTGTTTGCTGTGATGGATGGATCGAACACCTGCTCTGGCAGAGTGGAGGTCTTCCTCCGTGAACAGTGGGAAGGAGTGTGTGAGGGTTCCTGGGACCTCGCTGATGCCCAGGTTGTATGCAGACAGCTGGGCTGTGGCAGGGCTGTGTCTCCTAGATACAATGAGTATTTTGGAAATGTCAAGTATTTTTTGAACGTTGCTTTCCATTGCACAGGCGAGGAGTCTAAAATGTTAGATTGCAACTATGATGTGATATGTTCACCTCCTGGTTCTGGTGTGATCTGTGAAGGTAAATGTAATGTGTTTTTAAAGGTAACCGACGTCTTCACAAAGTCCATCTTTCAACTGTATCTTAAATTAACAATACCTGTGATGAAGGCATCTGCAGCATAGAAGGCTGGAGAGCCAGCTGGAAAGTCCCCCATTTGCTCCCCGTGTGTGTGAGCAAGCCCACTGCTCTTAGTCTGCTGTGTGTAGTGTGTTCCCGCATGTTCTAGTGGTGGGTTAAATGCAGAGGTCAATTTTAGTGTGTTGTGCATGTGTGATTAATATACTACAGAGAAATAACAAAAAATGTATGTTTTGTTACCTCTGGCCTCAGGCTGATCCCCGGTCAGCCCCATTCTTTGGCAGAAGAGGCAAAGTGCACACTTGTCTTCACTCAAGTACAGCTTACACTGATCAGCCATAACATTCTGTCCACTGACAGGAGAAGTGGCAATAATATTGATTATTTCATCACAATGCAAGTGAACATTTAGTGGTCAAAGGTGATGTGTTGAAAGCAGCAAAATGAGCAATGTAAGGAACTTAGTGACAATGATAAGGGCCATATTGTGATGGAGATGACTGGGTCAGAGCATCTCCACAACTGCAGGTCTTGTTGGTTGTTCCTGATCTGTAGTGGTTAGTAGCAACTACAGAGGAAGGACAGCATAATCTCAGGCTAACTGAGCATCTGTGGGAGGAACTGGACAAATAAATCCGATTCATGGAGGTCCACCTTTCTACTTCCAGGGCTTCAGTTATCTGCTGCTGATGCCTTGGTCCAGATACTACAGCACACCTTCAGAGGTCTGGTGGAGTCTAGGCCTTGGGTCAGAGCTGTTTTTGTCAAAAAAGGTGGACCTACACAATATTAGACAGGTGGTTGACATCCAGTAATTTTTTGGGCCACGTTTGGTAGGAACTAATCACTTTCCACTGGCAAAGTTTAACAAGATCTGGAGATTTGGGCACCACAGTTTCTCTCTTGTTAAGAGTTGCTCAGATTCCTACTCTTGCACATTTCACAGTTTCTAACACATCAACTTTTAGGTCTAAATATTCACTTGCTGCCTAATATATCTAATGTATATCACAATGAGGTAATCAATATTAATAGCACTTTCCCTGTCAGTGGTTGAATGTTATGGCTGATCAGTGTTTTTACTCAAGTAAAAAGATTCTGCTCTAAAAATGTACTCACAGTATAAAAATAAACCTCTACCTGTTGTTTCTGTTCAAATCTAATTTAACTCCACATCTTAAGCTAGTCTAATATAAAAAAAAAAAAAAAAACAACAAAAAAACCCAAAAAAACTCAGACTGCAGGTTGTTTCATCTTTATCACTGTTAATGTTTTTAAAAGTAGTCTTTATTTATAGTTTGGAAACAGTTCAGATAATTTAGTTTTAACTGAGAAAATCTTCTACTTTTACCAAGTATCTGTAGTTACTTGAGTATTATTGAATTTTAGTATTTTTAACTGGATGAATAATGAGTTGTATGGTCTCTGTACCCAACTTTGTGAATGATTCTTAATGATTTTTTTTTCAGTGTAATTAAAGAATGTAATGTATTTATGTATGTATTTCCCTAGACCTCTGCACAGTAGATGAAATATGATGCAACCAGTGAAGAGTAATGCATAACAATGAAAAAAAAAAGTGTGGAAAAAAAGAAAGAATATCACACAGCTAATTAAAAAACAAATCTGATAACAGATCCAATTTGTGTAATTATAGATTAGAGTGAAGGGAATGTAATAACTCTTGTTAAAAATATGCCATCAAAAATAAGTGGGTCAGTTTTGTTTTTGTGTGCTGACCTTTTACAGTGTGTACTTCGTGGGTTTACTGTGGCTGAAGGTGAAAATATGTTAATTAGTATTGTCATTTTTAAGGAGCGGCTCCTGTTAGACCCTGGTTGAATGGTGTGGTAATGGAGAAGAACGTAGCCTTGGTGGAGACGAAGATGCGCTAGTGAGATGCCCTGTTGTATTGTAGAAAACTGCACAGTGACCTGCTGAGTGTTCAGAGTGAGGAGGAGCAGCAGAAAGTGGTGAAGTTCCTGAATAGTGCCACAAGAACTCTGAGTAACATCAACCTCACTGGACACTGAGCCTTCGCAGGTACCCTGTCCAAGAAGTTTTAGCATTTAGTTGACAAGAGATTACTGTAAAGATTAGCAGGGGATGTAAGAGTTGGATTTCATGATACAAAGCAATTATTTAAAACTAAAACTATACCTAGTATTGAAGAAATAATATGATTGACTGTAATTAAAATAAAAATGATTTTCAAACAAACAACACTAAATAAAAACTACAATTAACAGTGCAACAAAAGCTAAACTAAAATAGATCTACAAGGTACACTCATTTGTTTTCCTCCATTTTTCATACTTCATGTTTATAACAATATGGAACTGGGGAAAAATATAGGATTTCCCCTAAGTAGCATACCTGATCTTACCTAAAAGAGGTCCACTGGTTCCAAATCTGATATTTCTCCAGCACATTATCATTTAGAGTAATGACTAGTAAATTTGTACCCATTAGTAGCTTATCACAACAGTGTTTCAGTACAATAAATTCAGATGCTTTTAATACCTGAAAGTCACCAATGATGAATATACAATAAAAGCTGCACGATTAGAAATGAGTGTTTGTTTTTTTTTACGTTCACATCATTCAAAATCACAGTTTCCTGGAGGAATTCTTCAGCCTGCCTGATTTAGTCAAGATCAGATATTTTTTCATACACATAAACACAATATGATGGAACTAAAACATGTAAATTCCTAAAGAAACCTTAAACTGTTCATGCACTCATAAAAGTATTGTTATTATCTCTGACACTGCTCCCTTTTTGGATAAAACCCTTCTTGAATGTGAATATATGTAATCTCCCTGGTGAGAATGAAAAAAGCTGAAATTAGGTGTGTATGTATCCTAAATTCACATTCACACTGTAAATGAACTGAACCATAGTTCAGGTAAATTTAGACCAAGATGTCCCCTTTTGGTGGTACCAAAGACCAGCTAGTTGGTCTACACCATGGTCAGAGGGGTTCAGATCAAACAGAAAAATCGGAAACTCCAGACCGAGTGAGGTATTTGTGAAGGCATTGTCTCAAAAAGACATAAAACACTAGGATGGTCAGGACGTTTGGACTAGTATCAGTAAGTTGCACAAGGCGAAAAGAGGGTAAATGAACCAGTTTAACAACAAATCACTGTTAGATACACACCCACCTCCAAACACGCAATGACACCAGGATGTCATGCAAAGCTATTTAAGTCATTCCTGAAATTGAAAACAGTGTGAAAGTAAGATTATCCAAACTAAATATATGAAAATGAAATAAAAATAGAAACTTTGCTTTGACTTTCAGGCACTAAAACACATTCTTAAGGCAACAGAACTACACAAAGAGAAATATAACACAACAGTGTCACATGTTAGAAGGCCTTTTTCTGCCCAAAGGCTTTGCACTGAGTTGTAAATATTAGGAGGAAAAACTGGCTAAAGGTACTTCAGATACGCATATGTTTATGATGTGAAACTTTATATACTGTTCCAACCCCGATTTGTATTAGTTTAATATTAAATGCGCAATAGACTATGGCTGAATCCCAATTCACCCCTTGGCCCTACCCCTTACACCTACCCCTCTGTTTTGCACATACATGTGAAGAGGTAGTGTTGTCCCGATTCTCGATTAGACGGAGGGGAAGGGCTAAGGCAGAGGGCCATATAACCCTCAAAACGGAGATTTTCCAGGACCACACTACGAATGGAGGGGTAGGAGAAATTTCCCATAATTCTGTTTGAATCATTGGCAAGATGGAGGCAAACACAGCAAAAAGTGCAGCAGTGGGATGAAAGAAACACACAAATGTGCAGATTTTCTTCGTAAACAACTTAATAATTTGATCAACTGTTAAATGGCGTTTCAATGCGTTATAGATCATATTTCTGCGGTTTATAAAGAAAAAAGATGCCCAAAGCCCATGGAACAGAGGTGGTTACAGCTGCTGACGGTATGGTGAATACTTTCAGAAACAAAGTTGTTGCATGTGTTTTTAGCGGCATCAGTGACTGCTGATGGCGCAACAGGTTGCAAAGGGTTGTTTCATTTCATAGGGGAATGTTTCAACCCCTACCCCTTACAGCTCTGTTTCAAGGGGTAGTGCCAAGTGCAAGGGCCAAGGGGTAGGAGTAAGGGGGAGGGCTAAGGGGTGAATTAGGATTGGGTCTATGTTGCCATCATTTCCAAGCTGTTTTGATCCTGTGGTATTTGCTGGATCAGGATTCCTTCATTCTCCGTGCTTCCTTTGTGCAACAGATGACAACCATCTGGTACACAAACAACAGGCCATTAAAGGGGCAATAATAATCAAACGCAAGTCAGAGGCAATAAGTTGTGATTGTGACAAAGTGCCATATTAACAGGAAGGTCCCACCTCTATCAGAGAACTGCAGCTATGTTTATGTTCTTTATGTTCTGTGACCACTGATCTGATTGTACCCAAAGGCCACATTTCATTTTATTTATCCCTTTCGGATGCCACATGTGAAAATATCAGATCTTATTTTTCAGGTACTTAATGGCTAGCACACGGTTTTGGATGGCTAATGAACCTGTGAAGTACTCTCACTGGGATAGTTGTGGATCTGTAGTTTTTTTATAAAGTCTTTTAATGCATTCACTGCTTTGTCAGAAGTACTTCAAACCAAGTCCAAAAAATGTCACAGAAAATGCCACACTATGTTATCACCTTGTAACGAGGCCGTTCTTGGGTGAGACGTCAGGGAGCCTGCTTTACTCCAGGTCTTATCGAACTATGTGCTGAACATATTTGTGTAAACAACCTTGAAGACGCTGTAAAGAATAGCGTCAGACTACAACGGGGAACATTGTGTTCTTCGTTGTCTGGTAGCATTTGAGAACAGGTCCACCGTACTGTGCATATGCATGGTCACGGTGCACCGAGGTTTCAGCCAGTAGCTCCGACCTTATCAAACGTACTTACGTAAACGTGTTTGTATAAACATCCCTGAAGTGATCATAAAAAGAACTGTCAAAATAACGCATCTGTATTCGAACGGTGAAACGCTGTCTGAGTGCCTTGTATGCTGAAATAAAGAAGACTCTTCAGTGAATTCAATCAACGTGTCTGTCTTTGTCCAACGAAAGACAACCGAGAGGGTCTGCCTGGAGAATCACCAGTCCCTGTGGAGGCATGCAGACCCATGGTGGCTTCACCTGGAATGATGTTCCATGCGATAATCACCTTCACTTCATCTGCATGATTGGTGAGGATGCTTTTGTTCTCTGAAGCTGTTATTCTTCAAGTAGGTCAAAGGTCCATACAAGTGCTATGATTTAATGATTTAATGAAGACAGCCTGAATAGAACGACATTCTAAACATATTTTTCTCTTTCAGTTCATGAATCTAAAATTATATCTTATATCTTTCTTCACAGACAACAGAAAGCTGAAAAAGGTGGAATTCTACAGTTCCACCACAAAAAAATTGAAGTTACCCACTCTTATATTTAACTTTCATGTCTATGCAGAGTTTGACACTTAGAACCTTTTCCTACTTTCATCTTCTGAAGGAGAAATCTAAGTTTCAGGGATGGATCTAGAAGCAGAAATCCAAAAATTTGTATCTAGTATATAACTTTAACAAGTATAATGTGGAAATCTGAAGACATCAGTGAATAAAAGATTCAAGTTTAACTATTAGGAGAGCAAAAATTATGTCATGCTTGACATTAATATTATTGATGACACTACACAAGTAATTATTTTTGAGTATTTTTATTATGTCGTATCACAAAGTAAACAAATCACTTGGTTTACTCCAGTGGAAAGCTTAGTTTTGTTCATGTAAATGGTGTAGTAAGTTGATTTCAGGTCTGGATCATACCATGCTACTGCTTTGTGAGATGCTAAAATGCTTGTACTAGTATGTAGTGATAATTATATTTACTTAATACAAAAAATTCTTGTAACATTTCCATTCCCCCTCAGGGAAATATTGTAAAATCTTCTGTATGCCTTTTAATTGGAAGCTTTAATTACTTTTAGGATAAATGTTTTATTGGATAACAAGCTTTTACAAAAAAAAATGCATCATGAAACATTACACCAGTGTGCAACACATGTTGTCGTCTTATAATCCAGACATCTATGAGTTGTTTATGGAATTAAAGTGGATTATGCAAACTGGACTTGTGACTTTAAACCTGAAACATCCTGTTCAGGAAGCTGCCAAAAAAGCTATATTTTGTTGGACCACCTTTAGAAGGCATTTCCTGTGGCATTATTTCAATTAGATTAATACTGTGACACTTTCTGTCCATAGTTGCTATAATTTGTGTCCCAGATCCATTGAGAGTCAGAGCGTTGTGTAAAGTCTTCTCCATAACATCCCAAAAATTCTCAAGGGGCTGGACTAGGTGGTGTCCTATCCATGTGTAAAAATGCTCCGTGAAATACTCTAACAATCTAATCCCGATGAATCTTGGGGTTTTCATCCTATGCCTGTTCCATCAGCAAAGGAAAAAAATCATTTATTGAAATTTTTTTAGTTGTTTTCACACTAAAGTACTTTAATATAACACATAAACACACTGACTTATACTTAACTGAGGACAGTTGTCCATCAGTCTAGCACATTAAAGTATTATTATTATCTGTATTATAAAAGCCAAGTGGCCTCTGTGTGCATGTGTGTGTGTGTGTGTGTGTCTGGGGAATCACACAAAATCTGGAAATCAAATCAAAATAAATCATCAAATCAAATGTTATTCATATAGCGCCAAATCATAACAAAAGTTAACTCATGACACTTTACATATAGAGCAGGTTGGAACCAGACGCTCAAGCCAATTTACAGAAACCCAACAGCATCCTCCAGGAGCAAACACTTGTGACTGGTGACAGTGGCGAGGACGAACATCCTTTTAACAGGCAGAAACCTCGAGCAGACCCTGACTCCTGGAGGATGGCCGTCTGCCTTGATCAGTTGGGGTTAGAGATAGAGGGTAAAGGAGGAGAGAGAGAGAGAGAGAGAGAGAGAGAGACTTGGGAAGAGGGGGAGAAGAGGGGGAAGTAGGGGGACACACACGGATGCAGCTGATGCACAGATAACTGAACCAGAACCATCAAGAAGTAGATCAGCTGGTGGTGGCACAACCATCAACAACCAGAGCCAATGTCCATGACAGTTAGTACTACTACAAATACAAGTATTAATTAACTGACTCAGGGCTGCTACAAACCAATTACACTTAATGTATTTATTACATCTTAACTGTATTTTACCTGTATTTTAATTGTATTTTAAATTGTATTTTAATTGTTTTGCACTGTAAAGCACTTTGTAATTCCCTGTCTGTGAAAAGTGCTCAGTAAATAAAATGTACTTATTTACTTACTTACTTATTAACAGTGGACATACTATCACTAAAAATACAAGCACCGACAGTGGATGCACCACTATAGAATGATGAAACACGAGACATGCTGTTGAACCGTCCATTGTGCCAATAGATGGCATACACGTGAAGTTTGCCTCGATGTCAAGAGGGGGATGGGAGCTGCATCTCAGACATGGGAAGGATGCAAACTTCGGGACACATCATCAGTCGTGTTGCCAACATGGATGCTGGAATGAGCAGTCTGCAATACTTGGATCAAGTCGCTGGACCTCAGATTTGTTCTATTTAGCCCACTCTGAGGTGAAAGAGCTGACTGTTGCAGTCTGGCATACTTATGTGTTTTTGGTCACAGACAGAAGCAAAAATGGCACGTTGATAGGACCAATATTTTTAGAGATATTAGTAATTTGAATACAATAGCCTTACAATCACATTGCTATGCCCAGAACGCTTTGGCGGTGATTGCTGGACAAATGCGGTACAGCATGCAGGAATACACAACAGCATAAAAACTGCCACATCCAGAACCTGTGGATCCCCACGGGTCAATGTGCTAGGTAAACTTTATTTACTTATTTACTTAAAAGCAACAAAATCAGGTGGAAAAGTCCTTGAAAGTCAATGAACTCAGGGATATTAAAATACACTTTCTCATTCTTTCATTTGTGAACTCTACTCAATAAATGCTTAATTTTCAGCTCAGTGTTTGTCAAATGGCCTGTGTAAAGTTTGTACCAGTCTAACCCCATCTCTCTGCAGCTCAGTCACTTTAAGTTTATTCATCTTAAACCTAATGACAGATGATAGTTATTTCATTGTTATGATCTTGTCATGCCATATCAATCTGTAATATGTGAAAAACATGGTTGTCCTCACATCCTTCCCGTGTCTGGTGTTGATCTGATCTGGTTTTGATATAGTTAGACTTGACTACAACACAAGCTTATGCGCTTAGTATTAAGTGAGATGTTTCTTGCAAGAGTACGTTTAAGTAAACAATCTGAATACTTTCTCCACCACCACCAAGTAAAGTTTCAACCTGAATATTTTTACACCTCTTTGTTGTAAAATAACATCTTCTCAGTGTCAGATTAGATGGTGCTTCTCTCTTCCGAATGCTCTAAAGATACCACTCTCTCCAATCAAAGAAAAAAAAAAAAGAAGCATAAGCGTTTTCCTGTAGCTTATAGACTTGGCACATTAGATTGAAAATTGCAAAGAATCTCACTTCTGTGAACATCCAGGAGTTTTCCACCCAGTTACATCAGCAGAATGCTGTCAGAGACAACACTAGATAAACTATTCATTGCAAGAAAACATAAATAGGCACTTAAGATCCGGTTCAGTAAATGAAGTTTCTCCTTTTATTGGATTATACCGGTCAAGCAGCAAAAATACCTTACTCAATTGTATGTCTCCAAGGAATCACCCTACTTTTAACTATGATTTATTTGATCAAAGTTAATTGTACTTGTTCAGGGATGTCAAACTCATTTTAGTTCGGGGGCCACATTTAGCTCAATTTGATTTGTTTGAAACAAGTAATCAGGTAAAGGTACAAATTGAGGGTGTAGGTATAGAAAGGGTGAATCAAAACAAGTTTCTTGGAGTGATAATTGATGATAAAATTTGCTGGAAACCTCACATAAAACATG
>JAPQRP010049788.1:0-21844 GCA_037367295.1 Apogon hyalosoma
TGGCCAATCTAGAAATGGTAAATTGTCCAAAATCAAATCAGTTCTTCCTCTCCATGATATTCATTGATATGGAAAATTTGAAATTTTTTAACCCAGTATTTTTCAAGTTATCGTATTAACATGAAGGATATTCAGTGGAGACGGCAGTGGTGGACCAAAAACGCAATGTCCCCGAAACTCTGTTCGGGGATATAATTATTGTATTAAGTGCAATGATTAATGTACAAACCAAAATAAACAATCCATTCACTCTCTACAAACTGATAGCTGTTTAAGAAATAAGAGGCCACTCACTGCATCAGTCTGGGTTTAAGCACTAGTTGCAGCAGACACGTATTAATGCCTACAGTGATTTAATGGAAGGCTCTTGTGTATTTGCTTAGTCACTTTTTTTGGCTGGGTCATGTATAATATATTGAAGACCACTCTTTATTTTTCAGTGTTCCCTGTGGACCCCATTACATTTCAGCACACTGTGATGCTCTAGGTCAGGGGTGTCAAACATATGGCCTACTAGCCAAATACCATGAAACGTTAACAGTCAAGGGTGTCAAATTCATTGTAGTTCAGGGGCCACGTACAGCCCTATTCAATCCCAAGAGGGCCAGATCAGTAAAATACTATTATAATAACCTAGAAATAATAACTCAAAATTTTTGTCGTTGTTTTAGTGTTAAAAAGTAAAATTAAATGAAAATATTTACATTTGCAAACTATCCTTTCACAAAAAAATGTGAATAACCTAAACAAATATAACATGAAATGTATTAAGATAACTGATAACAATTTTAACTATATTATACCAATACTAAATGTTTTGTGCCTTTGTAGATGTGTAAATAATGAGCTGAGACATAATATTGTTAAAATTGTGCTTTTTCATAAATTTCAGGTTGTTCATGTTATTCATATTTTTTCAAGTATAGTTTGTAGATGTAAACATTTTCATAATGTAATTTACATTTTTCTTGACTCTGAATCATAGAGAAACATCTGGAGTTGACATCATTTATAGGTTATTATGTTATCATTTTACTGATCTGTCCACTTTGAATATTATATTAGGTTGTATGTGGCCTCTGAACTAAATTGAGTGTGAAACCCCTGCACTAAGTGTATATGAGGTCTGAGACAGCAGAATGTTCTAAGGACAGATGATGGAAACATATAGAGCAGATTGTCATCAACAGTCCAACAGAATGTCCCTCATTTGCAGATAAATGAGTCATATCTGTATAGAGTTCCTATTGGTTTACACGTATCGGATGATGGTTGAACTATGGAATGTTATATAACTGTGCCAACCATAAAAGCTCTATTCTTATGATTTTTATTTGACATTCTTGGTTCTTTCATTTTGTACCATATAATAATTAGTGTACATAACCTCCTTTTTCCTTCTTTCTAAGACAAAGCAGCAACAGCATATAACTCTTACATGGTATCCTTTATACTGTTGGGTAAGGTTCACTTATGTGTGCCAAAGAGCTGTCCATCTAGTTTGATAAGCTGTCTGAGAAAACCTCGATTGGGGATAACGCCTCGGTTTTCCTTTACAGCACAAATAGCCTCCACAAGTGTGAGGTGCTGCTTCAGCATCAGGTAAGCCAGGACCAGGGTGGCAGAGCGGCTCACTCCCACATGGCAATGCACCAGGACTTTGCCTGAAAGTCACAAAGAGACTGATTGGAGGTGCAGAAAATATAGTAAGCCTTATATTATGATACTGAGAAATTTAAATTTTTACAATATTACAGAGATGAATCCCCACCTCCTCTGCTGAGAGCACTGTGAATGAAGTCTGCCGCAGGCTGGAAGTTGACACTCATGTCAAAATCACAGCAGTCACGAGCATCTATTCCCATATAAGTTATCATCATACCCACATATATATCTGGCTGTCCTCTGTGTTTACTGTGAGCTGCATTTAGAATGTGAGTGATTCGATGCACAGATAAATCAGCACGATTCTCTGCACTGTGCCTGAAAAACACAACACACTTCAACTGTTTACAAAGATAACAGTAAAAGGCTGCAGGCAATTCATGCATCATGTAAGAAGACTGGGCTGAAATTTAGAAGACAGTATCAAACATTTGTCAGAAACCTGAGAAGTGCTTTTATGTCTAGCCCTCAGAGAAACCTCTCACATAGCCAAGCTGTAGTTTACGCAAGTTCATATGTAATACAACTCAGAGGATCTAAAGTTACCAATCCTTCACTTAATCTGATTTATGGTTTCTCTGACATACAAAGCAGACTGAATCGACTTGGACAATATTTGTAAATAAGTTTGTAGGCTTAAACCAAATCATGTCAAAGAGGAACAATAACTGTAAAATAGTGTATAAATGCAAACATTTTCACCACAAATTCTGTTACTTACTGGTCACCAATGTAAAGCCTTGGCCACACTTCATCTGCATGGCTGATGATCGCTTTGCCTGTAAACAGGAGCCTTTCCAATTCAAACACTGCCAAACCAGGTGAACTCAGGTCAATTTCCACTCTCCGATGAGGAGGTTTATCATTCCAAGATGCAGGTAGTTTGGATGTGTATGACATCACCTTTTCTTGTCAGCTTCAGGCACAGTAGTTTTAGCTTTAACAAAGTTTAAAATTAATTTAAAGTCCTTAAAAAAGATAATGCAGTTTGGACTGACTGCTTTACCAAAAATGTTACCTAAAAGAAAGAAAGAAGTTAAAGGTAGTCGAGTAAACAGCCCTAAGCCCCTGCTTTCAACAGAGCAAAATGAATGGCACAGGTGATCTTGTGTCAGGCTTCTTTGCCACACCACTGGCTGTCGTGAGTGTACTCATGCCATTTGACCCTCGAATCAAATCTCACCCTCTGCCTCACAGCTTCTACAGCCTGTGTTATGCTTTTGCATTAAAATAGCTATCTATTTAAAGATCTGAATGCTAGCTAGCAACGGAGGGAGTGTGAACCCATGAAACACTTTCCACTCAACAAAAAAAAAAAAAAAAAAAAAAAAAGTTCCTTGGAAGTCATGCCTTTTTCTTGGATCAGCCTCAGTATACAAAGAAAAACACATACTTGTATGTATACAATTAACTCATTTATATGGTGTTTTTTTAAACATTACATTTTTATATATCAATGATATGAAAAATAAATAGTAAAAATAACACCTGAGCACAAGTTAAAAAATATACTGCACTTTTAATGATTTCTCCGTTTCTTCTTTTTCAATATGTATCAGGCAGATTCCCCAACTTGTGTTGGAAACATGCATTACATCTGAAACTGTACAGTTGTGCTGTTTTTAAACAGAAACTGAATAGCACAAGAAAGTGAACACATATGACAGATGATTATTTTCCATGCAAAGGTTGTGATCTTATTTTTATTATTTTTCATAATTATATAAAACTATCCCCAGAAATATGGCACTCTTCATGATTTTACACATCAAGAAAGACTGAAAGGTAGACTTGGTTTACACAAGCCTAAAGACATGGATTGTGGTGCAACCTGGGTTTAATACAACAAGGATATGAGCACTTTGGGAAACAGAAAAGCCTGTGACCAAAGCTTCCCTCACAGAAACTAGAAAATACTGAATGTTAATAATCTTTTTTTTTTTTCCATATAAACCAGACTGTTGATTATAAGTGTTCATACAAGGAGGAGATAAATGAACATTTCAAAAGCTTCAAAAATGTTCTGTAATAACAGTAGTTCACGGCATTCTTTGGAGGTATGATCCAGTCTAGATCTGCACTGCCATATAGAAAAATGGGGACAGCTATCTTTAGGGAGTCTTCACTAATCAGCAGTGCTCTAGGCCCAATTATGAGCTTGCAGATGTCATGGCCATATTTGGTTCTTGTCTGACATTATTTTAGAGTCCATGCAGGGCTGGGAGCACGAGTGAAAAGGAAAGCATTACACTTATGAGAAGGTAGTGTCAATGGGCAGCTACATGTATTGTCTCATCAGCTGTCAATAACTGGAGAACAGGAAGTGATATAATTAACAATCTCATGCAAACAGATGTAAAAATGTAGTATTAGACAGCTTAGGAAATGCATGTTATAAGATGTAAGGTCAGAAAAAAACTGACCCACAATCCTGAGGGGACAGTATGATATTTTGAATCTGTATCACAGGTCTAGGGACCACCGACAGCTGCAACATGACATTAAATAAACTCCTCTTCCAGTGACTCTGCCCTACATTATGCTGACAAAGGCATGGCATAAAGGATAAGCTGAGCAAAAGTGTCAGGTTGTGTAGCCAGCACAGTCACTCACTAAGGCTGAGTCAGTTATAATGGCATTAGATGAGCACACCGTCAGTTTGCACATCTAATACCATCTCATCACTTAGCGTATTACCCTTTAATTGATTCAGTTCCAGCAGTTTCTCTCACAAAGTCTAGGGTGGTTAACATTTACTTCAGCCATTTTTATCCACTGTGATAAGCGAAGATGAAGGATAACACAGCTCTGAGGAACAGTCTAAACCCTCATTTTCCCATGGAAGATTTAAAAGAAGGAAACAGCTAAGCTTAATGACCCACGCTCAATCATTAGGTCCGGTTCAGAATGCTTTCCTCTCCAGCTGGTCCAGAATGGCCTGAATCCTCTGTACGGCCTCTTTTCGAGCTTGCCGCACAATCTCTTGTCCCTGAGTCTCCACAGAGTCCAGCTCTAGCAGCTCTTTGGTCAGCAGTTCCTCCAGACACCGGTAACTTTTGTCTGTTTTTTTGCCAACAAACTCATCAACATCCTCCTGAAGCAGCAGCACTCGGGCCATGACCTGTTGGACCTTGGCCAAGCTGGGGTTGTCGCTCAGGGCCTGGGGTCCAGCTTGGCCGGGAGCTAGAGCTTGGCCCGGGATTGAGGGTGGGGGCTCACCTTGTGAAAGATTTGGCTCACCTCTACTCGATTTGTTGTACATTTGAGGAGGTGAACTTATTTCAGCAGGTTTGCTGTTGGGTGGATTTAGTGGTGGGGTCGGTCTGGGTTTAGGTCCCGGTTGTGGTGGTCGTTGGTGTTGTTGGTCCTGGAGAAACAGCATACAAGATTGAAAACCATTGGTTTATGAAATTTAATACACCTGTACAGTGCATGAAACAAACCAAACTTTTATAAAGCGAGATGATTCCCTCAGTTGTCTGTGCAAATACTAAATAGATGAGTTATTTTTAATTGTAAAAATTTCTCCATTTCACTGGCACCCATTTTGTGCCACTGAAATAGAGGTGGGCTTAACTGCTAAGAGAAAGCTGCCAGTGGTCTGGAGCCAAGAGCAGATTTTAGTTTTCTCTGAACTTTGCCAATCATCAGGTAGGATGTAATCTCTCTGGGATGTCCAAAGATTTCTAAAGTACTTTTTATATGACTTTTGCATTTCTAATTACTATAACCATCATCCACATTCCCTAAGAAGCAAGCCAAAACATTCTGTTTTAAACATACAGCACAGTCAGGAAAATATTATTCAGTGTATCCAGATCTGATGTGCATCATAATGTTTCAAATCATCATATTCAACCTAAACTGAGCACCATCTCTTGAGATTACAAAACATTTTGTCTAGTTCACGTCAGCCATTTTTATCCTCAACTTGATTCAAAACAACACAAATGTAGTGAACAGTAAAATGTACTTCTCCAGGGCTCCAGATATTTACCTTGGGCTGATATGGTGGTGGAGCACCAGTTCCAGTCCCTGGCCATGCTGGGGGGTGTGGCGGACGGACAGGATTTCCATAATGGTTTTGTGGAGGCTGCTGACCTGGCTGCCACTGCTGCTGTGAAGATGCATATGGACCAGAGTGCGCCCAAGCCTCGGGCTGGGGGCTGGGATGAAGGGACTGACCAGTGGGGTAGGGGGGGTTTGGGGGCATTGCGTGACCGCCTTCACCGTAGTGAGGGTAAGACCCAGCAGGATATCCAGGACCCTGGGAAGAGAGACAGGAAAACATATGTTGTGTCATTTTATATTTTATTAACCTGTAAAACCCTGGACCATTTGTTTCTAGTGGGAATAACTGAATGCAACACAAAACAATGGATTAGTTGATAGCAGAAGCTTCATTCACATAAAACTAAGTTATGATCACAAAACAGCAAAGCTAAAACAAATTCATAACCGTCTCTTCATGATGTGACCTTTATTTTTGCTCTTCTTTGTCTTGTTCTATTAATTTAAAATTAATTAATAATTTTAGTAGCAGAGAAATAACACATGTACTTTTGTATCTTCTTGTGTTAACTTAGTGCTGTAAAGTTTGTCTCATTGGTCTGTTGTTCTATTGAATTATTCATGACATATGCTGGTCTCAGACTGTTAGCTTGGTTTAGAAGTGCTTGTGTGTGACATGTTCTGTTTTCCAGGAATTGGTTTTGTTGAGTTTTTAGCTGATGTTCTTTGGTTATGTGGATGTATAGCATGTGTATATTGCGTTGCATAGCACTACCATGGCAGCACAGGTGGAAGTGTGGCTCCCAGGGGCAACTGGGTTTAAGTGGCTATGAGTATAGAATTTATCCTGGTCCTAAAGCCAAAATTTGCTGTAGCATATGTTTAAGTGGTTTGTAGTTGCTCTATTCAACTGATAACCAACATATTTCACGGTTCTAATGACCTGAGTTATTAAAGTCGATATAACAGATAAAAACAACTACAGTACACATATGAATAACCTCACCCCTTGGCAGTGTGGCCCTGGATAGTGATGATGTTGGTGTTGGGAATGTGGCTGCCCAGAGGGCCCACTGCTCTGTTCAGCTGGACAGCCCTGGTTAGGATAAGGACCAGGGGCTGGTCTCTGAGGGTCAGCACAGTAGAAAGGGTTGGATGGGTGAAAACCACTTGTTGAATACTGACTCTGAGGGGGGTTGTAGACACCATGACCACTAGGATAACCTCCAGGCATTACCTACAAGTAGAAAGGAAAACATGCTTAGCAGATGGGCTTACGGCAGACAGACAGAAAGACTGTAATCACGAGTATATAGAAAACGTATGGCAAAGATGAAAGCACTTAAAACAATTTCAAGCTCAGATTTGGTCCTACACTTTTAGATGTGAAGAGCTATACCTGTGGACTGTACTGTGGCTGAACTTCTGATCCAGAGGGATAGGTGTTTGCATAATGCCCAGTGGAATGAGACTGAGGATACCAGTAGTGTGAAGGGTAGCCTGGATACTGAGGAGCGTCCTGTAAAAGACACATAAGAAATTCTGAAATAGACAATAGTTGCTCAAATACACTTGCTACAATGACAGGGTGTCTACAAGTGTTAGGCACTAAACAACCTTATGGGCAACTTAATGCCATTAAGGATTTTTCCGCAATTACTTTGACCGAATTTGACACCAATTTTTGGAGGTATAACATTTTTCTCATTAAAGCACTGTAAGAAAATATGAACGCAAGTGTGTAACGACAAAGAAATTGTAGAAATGTTAAGGTTCTCATTTTAACACACCACCTGTGGAGATCAGTATACCCTAACTGAAAAAGAGATCATATGTGCATATGTGAAAAGTAAAAATAAGTTATGCCGGCCACTTATGTAACAACTGACCTTTCATGTTATTGGCCTAGTGCTTGTCAAATGTTTAAAAACCATCACACTTCTATACTTGTCAGGCAGCAGCAAGCAGACTCTGGAAGTGCTGTCTGTTGTCTCAATATTTTTGTATATGTAAAAATATATTTGCTTTCGTTACAGTAGTTCTGTGCAGAGGTAGCTTTATGTAGGAATATAGTTCTTGGAGAGAGTTAGACAAATGTGCATGATGCCAAAAGATAAGTGCAAATGAGCAAAAAGTGTAACTACTAAAATGACAAGATAAGGCTCTGGGGTGGGTTTAAAGATTTCTAACAATAGACATGTTAAAAACGAAATGTTTCCACATAAGAAGACTTTAACAAATGAATAGATGGATTTCTAATTAAAAGTATGTGCCAATTAAAACCTTACAGATGCAAATTTACGACCAAATATTTAAATATTAGAGAAATTTAGGGACCTGCAGACAACATGAATAGACTGAGCTTAGCTTTAAGTAACACAAAGGGACGCTGTAAAGCCCTTGCTTTCAACATCTCTGCCTACCCCTGAAGTACAATAACTGAATGAGTTGTGACACTGGCTCATTCATTGTTTGCTAGACCGGTTTCGCCTGAAGCAGAAAAAAATACAGTGTAGGCTAACCTAAGCCGACCGGAAACAAGCTACGCAGACAATTTAGTGGAAAAAAAAACTTTGTTATAAAACACGTCTGCTTTGCCACAACTGTAATACAATTAACAGTGGTGTCACGGCTAAACAAACGTGACAAACTCGGCACAGATTAACTAACAGGGTAGTGGTAACTATTACATAATGTCAGCTAGCCCCGTTAGCCGTCCAGCTAGCATAAGCACAGCTCTGCGCATGCTAGCGAGGAAATAACATGTATTCGCACGAATTCAGGTTTCTTTAAATGATTTTCACAAACAGAAAGACAACGCACAGACTCTGGAGATTTGTCTGAGCTGTCTCCAGTCACTTACCATTGTGTTATTCCAGCTGTTATTCCAGTTTAGTATTTTCCGAGTTGCAAGTCGAGGGCCAGTCAGATTTGAGATTTGACTAGATTTGATGATGATGCATCAGCTATACGCGGTCCCCGGCTGCTGTCTTTTCATCTGCCATCGCAATAAACAAACCTTTAACTAATCTAACAATGACTATCTGGACTAGCAGTCGACCCTGAATGCTAACAACACTGTTGCTGTTTTTACAAAGAAGTACAGATCGCTTGACTGGACTCAGGAAATAATTGAATGACACGGAGTTCGCGCAATCCTGCCCTGTCTCTTTAATAAGAGCTGTGAGTAGATGAAAGAGGTCTCACTCTGCTTACATTTTCTGCCCTCACCAACGTCATTGAGTAGTGTTAAGTCCCTTCTTTCCGTCAGGATAAAACCAGAAAAGAAAGCAATATAATGAACACATACAGTATGAACTCGTGTTGAAAGAACGAGAATGGGTCTTGGACAATGGTATTCCAACAAAGGCGAAACTGTCGTGCTATTCCACTGCTATTGTAACCGCTTTGTTTTTGTTTACGATCTTTGGTCACGCAAATACGTCAGTGATTGCGTTGAACCAATTGGAGAAACTTTATAGAAATACACTATTTTCTCCGTTATTTATCATACCACGGTGTAAAAACCCAAAAAAGACCATTTATGAGTTTATTCAAAGATGTTCTTTAAATAAAATCTATCATAAAATAAAATGATCGACATAAATATTCAAGATTGCAGCGCGTAAAGGGTTAAACGTGTACAGGAAGTTTATCCCGGGCGTGTATAAAGACGCTTCCTGTGCTGATCTTGAAAGAAACATATTTGAAACATTCATGGCTTGATGTTATATAAAGATACACAAAGCAACTACACATTAACCCAAGATGAACTACGTACCGGGGACGGCGAGCCTCATTGACGACATTGACAGTAAGTGAAAGGAGGATTGAGCTGTGGAAGGTGTGATTTTAATAGTCAGTGGAGCATCGTGTTGAAGTCACAGTGGATCATCTCAGCCGTCTTATATTGTTATTTAACAAGCTTGTGTTGTTTGCATTCTGCAGAGAAGCACTTGGTCTTGCTCCGAGATGGCAGAACATTGATCGGTTTCCTCAGAAGCATTGATCAGTTTGGTAATCGATTTATATGCTGCTTCACTTTACTCACAAGGTTCAACATATAGATCAAGCATTTTGGTTAATTTAATACGCACCTAAATCCCAGTATTTGTTTATCCAATGTTCTAAAAAGTACTATTCCTCCTAAACGACGCTGTATCTTCCTAATTTGTGTCTTATTCTGCAGCCAATTTAGTTTTTCACCAGACAGTGGAGCGCATCCACGTGGGAAAGAAATTTGGAGACATCCCCAGAGGAATATTCATTGTGAGAGGAGAGAATGTGGTCCTGCTCGGAGAAATAGTAAGTAGACGTCTTCTTGCTTTATTTATCTCCATCACTGTGGTCTGACACAGATCAAGTTGGTGTCACCAGTTAGTTTAGTGACACTTTGATGGGCAATATTATATAAGCTGTCATTTCTTCAATAAGACAATAAAAGTATTTGGTTAGATTACCTTGTGACATCATCTGACAAATGAGGACCTTTATTACCATGTTAAATTCAGTCACGCCAACTGATGAAAAGGAGGAAAACACAGGCCACATGTCACAGTTAATGTTTTAATAAAACTGTCAATGAACTTGACAGGTAATTGATTGTTCCATTATGGACTGAAAATGCCAAAAAGCCCCACTGTTTCATCTCTTTCCTCAAATATCTCACTGTATACACTTTATTAGTGTAAATAGCTTGTAAAGACTTTTGTTTTTGTTCCATAGAAGTATCAGTGCATAGCATCAGAGCTAAACCTCCACCATGTTGGACTGGTAGCTGTTGTTAAAACAAAAAAAAAAAAAACAAACCACCATGTCTTGAACCTCTTTTCCTTTATACTGTTGGATAGTATTGTGATTAATTCATCTGTTCATCAAGAACTAGGCCTAAGATATGCCAATACTTGGATTGTAATTTCATGCAACAGAAAAACAACTGGTACACACATGCACAGGGTTTTATTCTCTATGGGGCTGGGCCATGTGTCGAATATAGTGGTTTTAGTGTTTACTTCCAATCACAGACACACATGGATTTATTTATTTTTTTGGGATCAATACATGGGCAGATATGATATTTATAGAAAGCAATGCATTATAGGATATTGTTAATTTTCTTTTGGGTCTATGGGTACTAAATGTGTTACTTTAGTACAATTTAATTTGCGTAGCTCATGTAAGTTAGCACATTTTGTATTATTCATATCTCTTGAATTACAAAATGTATGCGTTCTTTTTCTGCATATTGTCCAACCATAACACTTGAAACATTACCATTCAGATCTTGTACATAGGAAGCTGATGTATCATAAATGCTGAATATTAATTAGGTTGTTAAAAATCACAAGACAAGTCCAGCAAGTGTCCAGTTTGGTGGAATTGAGTCAGGCTTTTTCCTGGATGAGAAGGAATCAAGATGGTACCATCCTTAAATAGTTTTTTCTTTCAGTACTTATTAATGACAGTTATCATGTTGTTGTTTTTTAAATGGTAATACTTTTACAAATCAGCAACATCTGGTAATATAAGATAAAGTGTCTGTGGTTAGACTCACTGAATATCTTACTTGCCTCTTTATAGTGTATAGCAGGGGTGTCAAACTAATTTTAGTTCAGGGGCCACATTCAGCCAAGTATGACCTGAAGTGGGCCAGACCAGTAATATACTAACAGTGGAAAAAAAGTAAAATTACATTATAATAATGTTTAAGTCTACAAAGTTTAATTAAAAAATGTGAATAGCATGAACAACCTGAAATGTCTTTAGAAATGTAAATGCAATTTTAGCAATATTATGCCTCAGTTTACCCATTTACTCATTTTACATTTACATTTTACTCATTTACACATGTAAATTACAGGTCACAGTGGATCTATAAATACACAAACCATTTAGTAACAGGTAGAACATTGGTAAAATTGCAGTGACTTCTCAAGACATTTCAGGTTCTTCATATTTGTTCAGATTAGTCACAATTTTTGTGAAAGGATAGTTTCTAAATGTAAATATTTTCATGTAATTTAACTTATTTAATACTAAAACAAAGAGAAATATTTGGAATTGTCATTATTTGTAGGTTATTATAGTATTTTACTGGTCTGATCCACTTTAGATCAAATTGGGTTGAAAGTGGAACCTGAACTAAAATGATTTTGACATCCTTGATTGTTAATATCTTGAATGTAATTTTGACATTTCACAAATTCATCCCATGGGCCAATTTAGACCCTTTGCCGGGCCAGTTTTGGCCCATGGGCTGTATGTTTGACACTTGCGGCATATAGTGTATAAGTGTGGGAAAAGGTTGCTGTGGCACCTTAAATTAAAGCTTAACAGCCTTTTTCTACACCTATAAAGTATTATTTCCAAAATACTGTACAGGGTGTCCATAAAGTCTCTTTACAAGTTAACACTATCCATCCATCCATCCATTTTCTTCCACTTATCTGGGGCCGGATCGTGGAGGTAACAGTCTAAGCAGGGCTGCCCAGACTTCCCTCTCCCCAGACACCTCCTCCAGCTCTTCCAGGGGGATCCCGAGGTGTTCCCAGGCCAGCCAAGAGACATAGTCTCTCCAGCGTGTCCTAGGTCTTCCCCGAGGCCTCCCCCCGGCGGGACATGCCCAGAACACCTCCCCAGGGAGGGATGTTTTTTACAAACGCAAATCAATAGACAAATCTGTGGAAATTATCACAATGAAAAGTAGATATTGAAGTTTTTTTGCCTCATAATAAATCTCTATATGGGCACCATTAGTTGCACAAAGCACATCAAGACAGTACTGGATTTCTTGCCATATTTGCTGTAGCATAGCCTCGTTAATGGTAGCAATGGCATCGGTGATCTTTTATTTCAGGTCGTTGATGTCCCGTATCTTTGTTCAATACACGATATCTTTAACAGAACCCCATAGACAGAAATCCAGGGCAGTGATATCTGGTGAACGAGGTGTCCAGGGAACTGGGCCATCCCTTCCAATCCTCTGGTCTGGAAATGTTTGATTTAGGAACCCACTAACATGTAGTCTTCAATGTGGTGAGTTATTTGCAGAGTCTGCATATCTGATTTTGTTTTCCATAAACCATGATACACATTACACCTTTTCTTGAGGAGTAGCCATTTTTTAGGGGTTTATTTAACAAAACCTATTTCATCAGCAGGATACCTGAAATACACAAATACAATGTGATTAAAAACTTTGGTAACCACTGGGTACATAGAACAAAACTGATTAACATATCTGATCAACTGCTTTTGTAATAAGTTTTTTAAATTGTGAAGAGACTTTGTGTATACTGTCACTACATTGGCACTGGCATAATGTTGGAATTGCAGGTGCAAGTGAGTGCAAAGCATTTAAGACAATTAAGGGATTTTTCAAGAGCTGGAGGTGGCCTAAAATTTGACAGCATTAAAAGTCATGTTGTTTATGTCTCTGCAGGATGTGGATAAGCCTTGCGACACTGTCCTGCAACAGGTCTCCATCGAAGAGATTCTGGAGGAGCAGCGGCTGCAGCAGCAAGCCAAACAGGAGACTGAGAAAGTCAAAATGCAGGTCCTGAAAGACAGAGGCCTTTCCATACCCAAAGCAGATAACTTAGACGAATACTAACACCACCTTGATTCCATTACTCATTTGCTATTGGACTGAACGTTTTTTTTTTTTAATGTTAATCACGAGGGAGCATGATCATGTGTTTGTTTGTTTTTTTTTTTTTTTAGGTACATGGCAATATCGTTTGGAGCCTTTATACTGTGTCAGTTTAATTTCAACTATTTGGAGAAAAAATGTGTCGGATGCTCTCAGGTTTGCAGATCATGTTGGGGGAAAAAATGAAACCTATGTGTCGACGATCACTATGTTGTCAACTTAGCATTTATGTTACAGCAGCACTTTGGATTCTCTGGACTCTGGAATATATTGAGTCTTTTTAATTTGGAGACATGTAGGCCTATTCTTGACAAAAATGACTGGCTATTCTCCATTAAATGTTTAGTTTTTCATTAAGAAAGGCCTGCCTTTATAAATTTGTCATGTCTGATCTGTTTTGTTTATAATTGTACAACTGAATTGATGCATTGGAAATATGTTAAGAGCTTAAATATTTGGGTTGATGTTGCTTTAGAGAAGAGAGTGTTTTCCACTGTGAAACATGCAGGTAATGTTGTATTGAAGGTAAGCTCTGTTCATTTTTTATCAAATCTAAAAGGGCCTAATTCATTTTGTGCATATGACATATCAGTGCATCAGGCAAACTAATATCCTGTTCATGAAGATAAAGCACATCCAGATAATAGATCCTAAATGCCTTCATCAGTCAATAACCTTGTTAATCACTGGAACAGAGACAGGAGGTAAAGTAAACAGCCCATCAGAGACAGATCAAGAAAGCTTTGAAGCAGACTACAGCTGCCTGCAGCAGTGTGCAGGATGGTTGTACTCTGACTTACTGCCTAGCATGAATTCTGAACAAATAACTATTAAAGAAAACAGCCTGAAGAAGAAAGCACTCAGAGAACAAACCTCTGCCAATGCAGCTAAATTCCCTACAACAATCACACTGGCCTCAAAAAGACAACATAAGTCATTATATTGCATTCTGAAGGATAGTGATCAAAAGGTACCTCATTTAAAATATAAAAGAAGTCTGTGCACAAAATCATCTAATCGGATGCTGTGACCTTCAACCTTTCATGGCCAAACTTTTTGTACCGCTAGATCTAGACAGTATACATACATACATACATGTGGTAAATTGTAATTGAGAAAAATCTGCTGACTTTGAACATATATTAACAAATCTGACCCTGAATAGTCTGTAGTCACTTACAGCATCAGAACTTGACAAAAAGCAGGAAGATTTGTCCAAAATAAAGAACAACAGACACGAATGGATACAAAAACATAAGCAGATGGACCCGATACATGTCAGAAACTTTGTAATCTGTTCTTTAAAATCTCTAAGCGGCATTTAGTCTTGGTTTATTATTTGACATCATCATAGAAAGTAAAGGATTTTTGTGATTCTACAAATGCAGCAGTCATTCTAACCATGTGATGAGATTATTATTGGTAATCATTTGGAAAATCCCTTAGTTTATGAGTTATACCATAGACAGAGCTATTGATCACATTGAAAAAATGTCACCTCCTCACACATGCAAATAGGAATTTTTATTGTTCAGTTATGGGATTGCCAAGCTTACTGAACTGCTACTAGAAAACAACTATAAAATGTACAGGTGTCTTTATCATAAGATCCACAAACATAACTAAAACTAGAATGAATATACAGTATTTTGCTGCTTCCATGAGACTGTGGGATCTTGTAGGATTTGCGCCACAAGGGGGCGACTCTAATTTTCCTAACTGATATTTCTGCGGCAGTAATTGTTAATTTTAAGCTTAATTCTGTTCTCACAATGGGGAAAAGCTTTAATTAGGAGAAGGAAAGACTAATGACGTTACAACAAGGATGCAAGCAGATATCCATATTTTTTAGAGTGAAAAAAGATGTGTGGAATTAAGACAGTAGTGAACATGCAGCTTTCATTGGGTGGGCTGTGGAGGATCTGTAATTGGATGATGTAAATAAGTGATAAAGCCTCACAGTAAAGCAGGCTTGGGTCGAAGAAACGCAAGTCGTGGAAGGTCTGTGCACATCGACACAGTGTGAGATGAGGTTTAATCACAGAAATGAATGGAAACATTTGGTCACATGGTGGGAACTGAGACTGAGAATACCCTGTGTCGGTATTTTTTTAATGAAGTGATCCTTCAACTTGTTGTTTCTGGGATCTACCAGAATAAAATCCTCACAGCAGTTGCATGCTTTTATTGTGGTGGCCTGGCTTCTCTGTCCGAGTTGTTTCTGTCTCTGGCTTGACGCAGCCGTGACACAAGCCCAGCCCATTTTGATTACGCACCAACAGGGGAGGGGGGGGCGCGCTGATGTCCTCTCTGGTGCACTCAGCCAACCCCTGCTGTTGTAATGTAAAGCTGGTACCAACCTGGTGTAGGGCTGTCCTGAACACGTAAAAAAGGACCCGGTTTGCATACATCGGTGTATCCAACTTGAGTATTTTCTGCGTCGGTGAGGTTCCGGTGCCAAATTACGCATGGAATGGTTTTGGGGGGATTGGAGTAGAAATGCAGCGCCGCACTTCCAGCCCACAACAAGAACCATGCCCAGCTTACATTGCAAGCAAATCTATGACATCCTGTTTTATCCCTTACGACTTTGATATGAGTGAAATTTGCTCGGATACCGACGAGGAATAAAGAAAACACACCATACAAGCTCAAGGACGCTGTTTTCGCTGCAGACGCTTGTGTACCGAAAACCTCTGCATTTAGGATTTTTTTGATGGAGCTGGAGAACATAGTAGCCAACACTGTACTGCTGAAAGCGAGAGAGGGTAAGTTGACACAGAAAAGAGCCAAGTGCAAACAGTAAGTAAGCCCCATTTTTTGCGCGCAATACGCAGAGAAGGTGGGAATAATCGTATTGATGACGGCGGTGCCACTGGGCTCATTACAGCAGGTAAATCCTCCAGATGCAAGCGAAAAGAAACCTTATGCAATGTCACAGGCAACACCGACATATCTCATTTGGGAATGTGTTCGCCAGATGTCAGTTTTAACCTGAGATCGAGACCGTGGATGATTTTATGTCCATCGTTTTTTGACAGCTTATATGCGTTTTCCCACATATGTAAAGGGAGGAGGGGGCATCTGCCTCCCACATCCGCTTTCGCTGTCTGTGCAAATGAATGCGCTCTTTCGCAACATTATACATGCTGAGGCACACATTGAAGCAGGGAATATCTCCTTTCTAGAGGGAATAAATGTGTGGGCTGGCTGGCATTTCAACGGTGATCTGATGACGTGACTGGTGTAGAAATCCACGGGGATTGCACAGAGACTGGTTTATCAGCGTGTGAAGGCCAGATCATGTATGCAGTTTGATCATGTAGTTTGACATATAATGGTATTTATTGTTATTAATGCCTGGTTCTGGGGAAAGCAGGGTCGTTCTGAGGGCAGATGGAAGGCCTGAAGGTAAACATTATACAGTCTGACTCCATGATTGTTTCTAATGAATGGGAACTAGTCACTGGTAAGGCATGGACATTAAACATGCACTTTAGTTCCAGTTTTAAGGGGGAAATTAATTCTCATATCTTCCCTTTTCTCATATGATGATACCCAATGACTAAATATAGATGTGAAGTGTAACTGGCACCCAGTTGAATTCCCCTCGGGGCATCTGGGCCTGACTGTTGGAAACTAAGGGGTTAAAGATAAGCACTCAAGCATCATGCTGAGTATATTTCAGAAAATAAAGATATGATCATTTAAAATCAATACTAAATTCCAAGTGAGTCAGTTTGTGGTCTGTCAATGGGCACACACTCCTATACAGAAGTTTTCTAGCAGAATGTGGTTTCATGTGGCAACAGCTTCTGTGTTGGGTGACGCAGGAGAAAACTGTGCCACAGAGCTCTTTTCATTTATCTCAAAGTAATAATAGGAAAAAAAAAAAAGGCAGTCTGCAGAGAAGGCAGAGAAAGTTGCATGGGACTTGAAGGAATAATCAAGTAAAACAAGGATCTGACATGTTGTCAAAATCCATCTGAAAGATGCATTTGCCTGTGGGTCCGACTGGACATGCATTTTGTAGGAGCGGACTACACAACTAGGGCGAGTGAATTAAACTTCATGAATTAATAAGAGTGGTTAATGAGCCATGACAGATCTCGCTTGTCCCAGCTGCTTCATTGGTGCTCATCCAGTCTCTGCCCTGACTGTGTGTGGGAGAGAGGAGGCCTTTTACAATTTCACATAAAAGGATGAGATGCTTCTTTGACTTAATAGCTGAAGCACTTTATCAGCTGCTGTAGAAATGGCTTTTTCCCCCGAAATACAGCCATGTGAAAGCAGATAAACAGTTACTATTAGCTGCACTGTTCATTCAAACATGTCACAGGTTGTTACCAGTGTGTTATTGGTTGTGTTTGTCTGAATCATTAGTGGTTTTATCTTACGGGGCTCAGTGCCAAGGGCTGTGCTGATGGTAGTTACTCTCTTACTGCTCAGTGTTATGAATCAGAGTACAGTATAGTTTACACAGAGGCTCATTTTAGGTCACATACCAGGAACAGTGAGAGAATGTGAATTGAGCGAATAAAGAGTGTTTATTCCTGTTTGTTTATGGGACAGTGTTTTGAGCCAGGGCTTGAAAAGAGAGGCATGCATCCTCTATCCTAAAGCTCCCTGGGACATACAACAGGAAGGCCCAGTTTACACTCCAGTCATTGCCTGTTTATGCCGCCGTCCTTGCACTTCTCAAATCAGTAAAACAGTGTGAGTGGCAGCGAAGCATAGAAATAAAAAGCTATTGATATCCTCAGGCCAGGAGCAGAAAACAGGGTCTGTGCCAACTTTGCGTCGCTCTTTGGCTTTTCTGAGTCAGTGCTGAGTGATCTGACAGCGCTGCTCTCAATTTTTAGAGCCAAGTTCACAAGAATGCTCATTATTACAACCTAGAGATGGGTGAGTCCTGCTTGTGGATCAGGACCAGCTGTGACATGTTTAAAACGTTTAGGTGAAGCAAGACTTGAGATCAATATGCCGTTTCATGTTAATCACAGAGCAGAAAATATAACATGTTTAGATTTCCACTGGCTTGCAAAGCAGCCTCGACCATATTGAACCATCTCATTAAGTAGTCTTGACCGCTCTTACATAAAGCCAAATGGTATTATACACACATCAGATAGACGCAGCCCATAAGCTATTTAATCAAATTGATAGTTACATAACAAACTGAGTGGGCTACTGCCATCCGAGCTCCATCTTCCTGTGGAGCTGCTCTGCAGAAGATACTTCATGGATGATGAGTATGAAGTGAAATGAAACACCCCGATCTCTACAGTGGTCATCTGAGTATCATCTGACAGCTACTGTTAACCATGTCAGAGTGGCAGGAAATGCTGATGTGCTGATATGAGGAGCTAAAGTCAGCTGAAGTAAATCAGGGGTCACAGCAGATCAGATAGCGTTCTACTAAATTATCAGTCTCATATGATTGATACAGTGTTTAACAGGGAGATCAGTTCGTGCCTTTTCAGTGTCATCTGGGAAACGTATAGACAGAGGGAGCCCATTTAATACCAAGGTGAAGAACAAGTGTAAGTGTAGGGGTGTAAGAAAATTTCGGTTCTGCAGTATGTTACGATATTTCATTTCACGATACTGTATCGATATTTAAAAGTACTGTATCAATATTTTTAGGTATTTATTCAAATGCAGATGTGGCAGAGGTTCAGTTTTTATTTTTGTTTTTTG
This sequence comes from Apogon hyalosoma, assembly GCA_037367295.1. Taxonomy (NCBI): domain Eukaryota; kingdom Metazoa; phylum Chordata; class Actinopteri; order Kurtiformes; family Apogonidae; genus Apogon; species Apogon hyalosoma. The sequence goes on from JAPQRP010049788.1 coordinate 19,028, forward strand.
TTTAGATTTTATTTATTATTATTAATGTCATATTATTATTAATATGTCAGCCCTGCGATGAACTGGCGACATGTCCAGGGTGTACCCCGCCTTCACCCATAAGTAGCTGGGATAGGCTCCAGTGACCCCCACGACCCTAGTGAGGATAAAGCAGGTTCAGATCATGAATGAATGAATGAATATTATTATTGCAGTTTTATTAAATAATGATCATTTGAAGCAGCCTAAAAGCACTTTTTTGTGTCTGAGAGAGGCAGATGTTAGTTCCTTTGTTGGGATTGTACAAAAATGATGTTACAATGTTAGTTATGAACTAATAGAATATGAATATTTGAGCAGGATCTGAAACTGTAATATCTGTAAGACATGATTTAAGTTTTTACAGTGGAACATTTTGTGATATAGCATTAGATCCTGTTCTGATCAAATAAAAATGTGTTTAGTATTTGTGCGTATTGCTGGTGTAATTAAATTCTTCTGGGAAAGAATTATTTAAATAAAGAAACAAAAAAATAAAACAACAAAAATTGCCTTGTTAACTGTATCATGATATATTGTATCGTGATCAGAGTATTGTGATTTATATCGAATCACCAGATTTTTGCCAATACACACCCCTAAGTTTATGTGAATGTTAGCACATGAGAGGCAGGAGGCTGAATTCATTTGAGTGAAACGTCAGTGCAGTAGACCCCAAGCTTATTATATGTGTGTACCTCTGTCTCAGCCTACCTCCCCATTCACTATTCTTTTTGGCAGCCGTCGTAGATTCCAAACCAGGCGAGCGGACATCATCTGCTGTCGAACTGAATGAGAGTAAGGGGGAAAAACTTCACCGCTGCATCCAGATGCCTTTCTTGAAGTGCTGTAACAGAGCTGGGGTATTTAGTTTGGACTCATAGACTGAATTCCACTTCGCTGCCTGCTGGCTTTTTTATCCATGCTGTCGCGTCTTGGCTGTTGCGCAAGTAAAAACCAAGTTAAAATCATTAGTAAAATCACTTAATACCGCAGCAGTCATTGTTACTAAATGTATTAATGGTGTGGAGGTAAAATGACCAGGGGGATTTACTGAGATGAAAAAATGCCAGTTTATTTCCAGGTAACTAAGGTGAAACATGATGATGGGAACATGTCAGTGGTTCTTACCCTTTATTTTAGTTTCAGCATTTCCTCAAATAAAACATTGTATCATTTAAGAAGCCTCCAGACAGACATGCTTTAGAAGGCTTTTTGTTCTCTACAGTGATTCCTTTGTTTCTTTTTGGCCCAAAGATGAAACCAGTAGATTCATATACTGTTTGATCAACTTATCTGTAGTTAAATGAGATTTCTAGCACAATTGCAATAATCAGATTTTAATCATTTGTAGTTTGGTCCAACCAGTACTGGTCCAGATTAAGGTGACATTTGATACATGTAGGATTTGTTTCCATTTTAAAATCCCTACATGATTAGTTCCTAAATATGATGGTATCTACTCATTTGGGATCATCCAAAGTGCAATAGGATTGCCATAGGATTTGGAATGAGATTGCAGCAAGCCCTGATTGGATTTTGCTGTCCTTGCACTATAAGAAGCCACACATGATACAAGATAAGATGCAATATCAGGCATGAGGTATTTGTCTGTGCAAGCGATTTGTGTGGGCTCCGAACATTTGTAGCGACCTCCAGCCCCTTCTGCAGCAGGCAGGACTCGGCGTTGCTTCATCATGTGATGTTACAAGTCTCAGCAAGCCGGGAGAGCTTCTGCTGTCGGCAGGGGTAAATGGACTCCCATGCAAATGAGCCAAGTATCTCAACTGTCAAACACCCAACACAGGTCTCTCTGTGCCAGTAGAAATGATACACAGTGGATTGTTTTGCATCTTTTCATCACACATAAACTTTCTCCCTCACTTCCACTCTACAACATGAGTGCTTCTCCCTCAGGACCCCTCTGAAAGGACAGAGCCATGACATAATGCTGTAGACTTTTATTGGGAAGACAACTGGAGAGCATTAATGGAGGGGAGAGTAAAATATACAAGAGCGCCTGTCATTTCCAGATACTACTGATGGGGAAAGAAAAGAAAATCTAAAAGGAAAGTCAACACAATTTTATGTCATTTGGATACTAGCCTTACACATCTTATATTTATCACTATACTCAGAGGGGATTCATTTTCATTATTAAAACTCCAGTTATTAACAGTTTCAATTCTTTGCATGCAGTCTTCAGCTAAGACATGACATTCAGTGGTGTTTAGGTTGGTGGTACTACTGTAAATTTAACAACCAACACACACGTTCAGCCTACAAGATAGGTATGATTATGTTAGCTCAGGCATTTTCACATACATATGCATAGGAAATTGTGCTGTAGAGTTAAAGGCTCTAGAAAAAGCCCTTCATTGGCTCCCAGTTGCTTTCCGCATCAATTTTAAAATCCTGGTGCTGACCTTCAGAGCCTTGCATGGTCAGGCTCCTTCCTATATTAGAGACTTGTTAGGTCCCTATACCCCCTCTCAGAGGCTGAGGTCTTTGGATCCGAACCTACTTATGGTCCCTTGTACTCATTTCAGGACCCGAGGAGACCGCTCTTTCCAGGCTGTTGCACCGAGGCTCTGGAATGCTCTTCCACTCTCTTTAAGTTCACTAGACTCTGTAGATGCTTTTAGAGTAAACTTAAAACCCACTTGTTTCTCTAAGCGTTCTAACGACCGTAGATTAGGGGTTGTTACATGACCATCATGTTTAGCTTTTTGTGATTCTATTTGTATCTGTGTTTTCCATTTGTATTTTGTTGTTCTTTGTGAAGAACTTTGGGACTTC
>JAPQRP010049788.1:21944-34355 GCA_037367295.1 Apogon hyalosoma
TAGCTTTTTGTGATTCTATTTGTATCTGTGTTTTCCATTTGTATTTTGTTGTTCTTTGTGAAGAACTTTGGGACTTCTCGTCTGTGAAAGGTGCTATAGAAATAAACTTTGCTTGCTTCCTGAAGTGTTTTAAATCACATGTTTTATGACGACAATAATTCAGGCTTTTGTGGTTCTTATCAGTGTCAGTGACTGTACACAATATGCTGTAATATTTTCATCATAGCTTTAGTTTCTTTCCTGCGTTAAGTCAGATGTTGGTGTCAAATCGCTCAGATTTAAAGCGCAACTGGCCCTTCTCTAGACTTGCCGCCATCTTCTACCAACTGATTTACATGGTAAAAGACTGTAAACCAAAGAAAAAGCAGAGATACCCCTTTCTCCTTCCACAACATACCACAAGGCTCACTGTGTTATGAGTAGGAGTGTGACTCATTTTTTCTTGAGTGGAAAAATTCAGCTCTCTGACTCTTACTATCTCTATTGTTATTGCTGCCTCTACCCACACATATAGTATACGTAACTCAGCTGGATGCAACAAGTTCATGCCTGTTCTCTGGGGGTTGTCGAGAGGAATTCTGCGAAATAAAGGAGATAATTATTTAAAGTAGAAGTAGAAAAGGCGGGTTGATGGGAAAATAGAAACAGGGAAAAAAAATTGACAGCTCTTCACAAAAGCGCTCTTAGAATGCAGTGAGCAGCCAATCGATTATTTCCAACGATATCTGACAGGTGTTTTTTCATATTTCAGACATAAAGGTGATTACTTATGCAGCATTTTTTTTTGTGTCTAGGCACCATAATATGCTTGCTGTGTTCAGCATTGCTGCCATACTTACTCAACGGAACATCCAATGAATATTTAATGTGCATTTATCAAAATAATTGATGCACTGTCTTTTAAAAGTTCTTCCCTAATGTTTTATCTTGTACTGTATGAGGAACCTGAATTGTAGAGAGCACATTTTATCATTGCATCTATGTAAATCTGTGCAGATATGCAAATACTATGGTCAACACTAGAGATGTCTTTCAGCTGAGTGTCAAATAAAATAAAGTACAGTTCTATGATAATATTGTGGAAAATACTGGGAAATTGGGAAATGCTGTAATTAGTACTCATAAATAAATCAATGTTCTTTTCTCTTTTCATTGTTGATTATGTAACTAGTACTCGTGTAAGTAATCTGATAGTAATGTGGTCTAGACTTTGTAAACAGAAGTAGGCAGCTGAATCAAGAAGTGAATTTTTTAAACTAATTCAATAATTAAAAAAATACTCAATATGGGACACAGTAATCATAATATTGGTCAGTCCCCTATTTTCACCATGTTTACTCTTTAAGAGAAAAGTATACAGTATTCATGTAACTATAGTCCCATGTGAGCCACTGTGACAGAAAACCTCTTAAGCGATTTATGACATTGCATATATAGCAAATAGGAAAAAAGGAAAGAAAATCTAAATTGTTGGTCAAAGAAGGGAAATGGGATCTGCTCCTTCTCTAACTTCTAGAAACTGGGAAAACGATACAACAAAATTGTCCCAGAGAAAGACCATAATGCCCCAGAAAATCACATACCTGAGGTAAAATCTGCCACATCTGCTTTCTCTCCGGCACCTCAGCCCAGTTAGCGCCAGACAACTCTGCAGTATTTTTTTAAAACTTTTTTTCCTTCGAGGGATGTTGCCATAACAGAGACAAAAGGACATGGAATGTCAACACAGGAGTATGACGGGGAACAAACATCTTAATGTGTGTGTGTTTTAAGGAACACAGGAAGTGGAGAGCAGCTAAAAAGGAAAGAGTCAGCCTGAGAAGGGCAATATAATCATTTTAACCTTATTTCCGCTATGGGTTTGGTGCTGTATTGTTTGTGTATGGAGCTACACACACACACACACACACACACACACACACACACGTTTAATAATATCTATACACATTACAAGTTACATTACTTATTTTCATTGAAAGCACTTCCACGAACGGTTGCTGACTTGTGATGTAACTGAGTGAGAAGGAATAAAATCATCCCTCAGAGGTTTTGGATGACATTGTCATAATGCTCAGCCTATCAAAACATTTATGGAGATGAACAAACACAGTGACACTGTGTCAAAGCAGAGGAGCGTCCTATTATGGTTTGCTTCATGTGGACTATGGTCTGTCCTTCTGGCCTTTATGGATGAGCAAATAGCATGTATTACCCAGTGTGCCTTGTGCTTTGATCGGTCATTCTGGAGGAGGGGGGTGTTATATAATTTCAGTTTATTGGATGTGTGAGCTGGGAGGTGAATGTTTTTTTTCCCCTTCACATTCCATATTTCGCATATATTTATAGAACAGGAAACTTGTGGCACCTGACTCTTCCCGACTACAGGAAATATACCCTGCCTTCAGCTGCTTTTGTGAGATTTCTGCCCTCGCATGCAAGACCTCACACTCTGCATATCTTCCTGCTTGTGACTGTTCCCTTACTTACAGTTCCTCCGGTGACAACTGTCACAGCTCACTGACTTTGAGGTCATGTACCCGTTTGACCACCTCGGTTTGTATTAACACCTTGTCCCTGCCCTTGGGTTGGGTGCTATTTATAGCAGTAATGTTTACAAGAACATAAAGACTGAAAAGTAGACACTGTGGTGTCTTCATTCTTTAAGCATTGTGCTATAGCAGTGGGCAACATGTTACACACTGAATTTGTGTCTGTGTTTTATCAGAGAAGCATGGAGGCTTCATGCTACACGGTGAAGGTTACATTCAGATGTTATTGTCAGCCAGCTCGGTGTGTTGGGACACAGCTGTACACTAGCACTGATACTGATCTCTTTTTATTGTCTATGACTGATTTTGAGTTTATGACCCCTCATTAAATGGTTTAACATGTGAACCCACAGCAGCAAAAAGAAGAATAGTGCAGTGTTGCCAGGTAAAGCTGAACGTCACAGATGTTTGCTTTGAGCACGTTAGCAGATGTTACAGCCGGATCATCCCATTATTATGGCGGTAATGAGGAATACGTGGAGAGAGCGCCTCGTTCAGGATGGTAATGAGGCTGCTGGACAGAGGGACCGGCATGACATCATGGTGGAACAGGGCAACAAAGAGCGTCTTCCTGCTATAGTCCTCTCCTTCTGCTCAGGTCTGGGCAGCCTTTTCCACAGCTTCCTGTGGCACACAGACACAAACAGAAACACACACTCCCTACATTTATACTAAATGTGGGGAATAACCCTGAATTGTCTCCTGATCAGTTACAGGTAATAACACTTAAAATGTACAATAGAGTTGACTCAACAAAACCTGAATCCTTTAAATGTCACAAAGATGGGAAGTTATTGGTTGAATTGAATACTTGCAAACTCCTCTGCTATGAACATCCATATTTGTCTTAAATTTTGTCCTAAATTCATCTTAAATTGTGACAGCAGATTTGTGCATAAACGTTTCTTGATGAGGTGTGTATGGCTCATTTTGTGCACGTTCAGTAATTTATAAATAATACCAAAGAAATGCAAGTAGAATTAACAGTCTTTCCCTTTTCTCCTCAGAAACCAGAAACAACATATGAGACTCACTGGAAGAAATACAATTAGGTAGTTGTGGATTTCAGTGGCCAGATTGCAGCACAGCTTGATTATGCCCCATATTAAGTGCTGAAATTATCAGTTCTCTTGTTTTATTGCATATGCAAAAATATAGTAATTTAATATCAATAAAGCAAAAGAGACACAAGAGTGCTGAGCTTCAATGGATGTGTATTTAGCTTTATTATGTCTTAGTCTATTCTTCTTTTGAATAATGAAATGGTGAAGGTTAACATTGTTCAGCAACCTGCAGTACAGATGTGTGCATTCATTTTTGTTTACTGACCTTGTGAAGTAATCAGCAGTCAATCAGGTGATGTAAATAAGCACAAGATAGCTTTTAATTGGCCTGACTGAGTAGCTACCCCATTCACTAAATGTAATTTTCATGACAATATGAACCTTCAGTTCTATCAAAAACATGCCACATCTTGAAAGTCTTTTTACATGCAAATTCATTTGGTGACTTAAATAAATCACCTGTGGGCTGTGACTGTGGAAGGATGCATTAGGCAGTACTGGTCTTGTGTTAAGGTTATTGTGCACAATTACATGTACTGTTTCCCATAAAGTTGGATTAATTTTATTTCTACGCACATTCTTTTTATTCCTATTTATACACATCAGTAATCATCTTTGCCCAGATGCAATGATTACATACTGATTTCTGGTTACACTTTATCTATCAAGAATAAATCACATTGTCACAATCGTTTCATGAGAAGAAGTAAAAATATTTTATTTCAACTTTATGGACAACAGTTATTTATTAACCTCAACAGCTCTTCCTATATTGTATATTTGGCAACATACACATTCACACATCACTTGGTGTATAGCTTACAAAAAGTACAGACTGCAAAAGTGTGAAGTATATTCAGGAACTTCTCCTTCCAGCTTTATTATGCAACTAATGTCTATTATTATGGGTTCTCGATGTGTCCTGGAATAATGCAAAACATTTGCTGTAAAGAATCATTCTGCAGGGCTCGAGGAAGCAGGAAGTTTTGGAGACAGTGTCAGTGCTAATGCAAAGTTTATGTATTTGCTTGATAACCTACTTATTGTTATTTACACAGGAGCCAGGCCCTTAGCAGCTGCAGTAGTGCAGATTTGAACACTTAGATGCTGTAAGAGCAGGTAGATGGAGAATAAAGGTAGTTGTATCATAGTTGCAGATACTGGTGTTGGTTTTCTTTACTATGTTAGTAATTCACTGTCCACAACAGTGTGACTCAACAACGAGGCAGACATTTAACAAATCAGACAAAGGAGGTGATGTGAGAATGAACTACAGTAGGTTGATCAGTAAGCAATCAGTTGAACGAGGATGAAAATTTTTCTCGGTGCAAGGGAGAGATGAGTGTGAGGAGTCACAGAAACCTGAAATCTCTCACTTTCTCTCTTTTTTTTTTTTTTTTTTTTTTTTTTTTTTTTTTTACTGTGTAGGTGTACAAAATCGCACACATTCACACTGCCCTCCTCTCCCACTGCTCTCACATCACATTTTGCTGCAGATGTTGTTACATGTAGATGCCAGAAGCACAGTGTGAGATTCAAGATTCAGGATGTGGTTTTGAGTGGTTGTCCACATCAGATCTGAGTGCACGTGTGGAGTGACAGTGCAACCGGAGGTGTTTTAAGCCTCTCAGATCATATGTGTGTATGTTTGTGTGCTGCAAACTGGTTAAAGGCATGGATTCTTTTGTGTGTCAACACTTTACAAATATAACCTCATAGCCAGACAGGGACGTTTATGAATGTGTGGATAGATGGGGCCTGCAGGACCGCCCGAGTCAGTTAAATTGAGCACGAGGACATCACTAGAGAGAGGTCACAGTAGAACGCTGTGTGCACTTGCGAGCGCATACACTTAGATGTTTGGGATGCCGGTAACCCCCTGGTGTCGCGCCAGACGGATGTCGTTCCCTCTCTGACCTTATTTTTGCTTTACTTGACATGCCTTGATGATGTCAGAGCTGCTAAGCAGAAACATAAATAAAGGGCGGTGACCACACTGCCCACATGGAACAAATTAGACTGACAAGTTCCTGTATGCAGCGTACCCACAGCACAGTGCATATTTCTGCTTATGTGTAAGTGACAGACCATGAGAGTGAGAACTATTTAATACAGAAGGAAATAAGTGATGTAGTATGGACAGGAGGGTTTACAGAAGACATTTATGAGCGTATTCAATCTATTTAATAACCCAGTTTTATTGAACAAGAATGAGAGTTGGTTATCTGGACAATAAACTTGTAAGTACAGATTTCTTCCTGTCTCTTCATACCATGACTTGAAATCTCAGTGCTTCCTGTTAGCAGATATTTACTATGTTTTATACCCCCCCCCTCCCCCCGTGACCTATTTAGCAAATGTTGCCAGAATGTTTCCTCTTTAATGAGCAGACATACACCAGTCACCAACAAAGCAACACACAGCTTAACTTTTTTCAACTAAATGTGTGTGATCAGGGAAGTGTAAAGACTCTAAGACCAGACGGGAAATAGCAGGTTATAAATGCATGGATGAGTCTGTTATATGTCGATGAATTATTAATGCATAAAAATGTGTGTGTCTGTCAGAGCAGTGGGTCAGTCTTTGAACCAGACTACCTTGCACTTAAAAAGTAATCAAGTAATAGTTACAAGAACACTAAGTTCAATCAGATGCGCTATCCTTACATCATAATCTGTTCATCTAGTTCTCGCGGTTGTGAGGTCACAACAACCTTGACCTTTGGACAAGGTCTTCGCAGTCAGTCATTTCAGTTTATACTTAAATCCAAGTGAAGGTTTGTGCCAAATTTAAAGACACACAGTCAAACTGTTGCAGAAATATTGCATATTAAATGGAATGGAGGCCAGCATACAAACAGATGAACTGTCTTACAGAGTGGTGAAAATTATTGTTACAGACAGAAACATTCATGTGTTGACATAGTTGCATATATTGTCAGGCTGTGTGAATATTGGTATTTTTTCTAAAGTTCCGATGCTTTTGTTTCATTTTTACAGATAAAAAAGATTGAAAAGTCAGAATCGTGAAACATATATTTCTGCAATATTCTGAAAAATGATGGCATCTGTTTCTTTATTTTGTAGGAAGTTGCCCATAAACTTGGAATGATATATATTTACCTTTTCTCATAATGATCATGACAATACGATTTATTATTGATAGATAAAATGTTACTGGGATCCAGTATGTAATAATTTCAACTGGTCAAATTTGATTAAATGTGTGAAAATAAAGTTATTCCACCTTTATTGGCAACAGTGTATAGGTCAACTCCTATGACTATGATATTTTGACTTCACTTTCTGTATTTAGGTTTGTATTTATATTTATCTTTTTGGTCAAAGAGGAAACAGCTGCAGAAGGAAGGTATTTATTGTCAGATTTTTGCATTTTTTTTTCTCCTCCCCAAATTTTAGCTCCTTCAATTTTACTCACTGCTAACAACAATGTTATTTCAAGTTTTTGCTCAATATGTGCTTGTAGTAGAAGTATTTTACCTCCTATTGAAGTTAAAGGAAGCAAAATATCCCATCTTACCTGCACAAAGAGGCTTTAAATCCATATTTCTTCACTTTTAGTTCACCCAAACCATAAAAGGTATCGGAAATCAAGTGACTGTATATAAGGATGTTGTGTTAACATGCCCTTAAGCTGTAAACTCGTGACCTTACGTGACCCTAAAGTGTAGAGCAGCGGAGGCCGTGAAGCAGCAGATGAGGTGAGTCATTGGCTGGCGGCGGCTTAGTTGCGATGCTGTCGAGGTGATGATGACAGAAAATCCTCAATAGAGTCTGCAAAGAAAAAGACGCGCGGGGCGACAGGAAACAGAAAAAGGGGAGGAACGGTGAGACAGGAGCTACAAAAAGCAGGAAGAAGGAGACGGGGATGGACTAAATGAAAAATAAATAGGTTCAGAGAGCAGTGGGAAAGAATCAAAACAGGACACACAAAGAAAAAGGAGGAACTACATTATTTGTGGTTGTCTCAGCATTGTGTAGAAGTTGAATGCATGGGTGGAGGACCAGTCTTTGGTACAATTATTTGACACAGCATTGACCCTTCACAGGAAATCTGTGCCATTTGGTGGATGCTTTTAACCACAAGCATGTTATAGTAACATAAGTGCGTGAATTTTTAGCTCTGTGACCTTCTTTAACTCTGTATCAAGCAATAGTTCTTGGCAGATGTCATGTTTTTATTAATAGAGATTAGAATATCGGAGCAGACAGCTACACAGTGCAGTGTGCAGAAGTTTTATTGTGCAGCACATTACATATTAACTGTTTTCAGAGAACAACTGGTGTTTAAATAAGGAAGTGTGCTTGTATACGGCGTGTTTGGTCTACAACAATGTTGATGAGGAGCAGGTGCTGGGAGTTAATGATCCTCTTAGGGGATATTTTGACTTGAGGTATTAATAAATTCATCCTTGTTTGTCTGTGGTATATGACTTCCAGTGTGTGTCTGTCAGCTGAGATGACGTTGGTTCTTAAGTTGTTTTTTTTAATTTGTTTTTTTTTTTCCATTTATGTGTCAAGTCAATTTTATATCTAACAAAGGGGTGAAGTGGAAATTAAAACTCTACCATAATAGAATGTACAGCATAATGGTTTGTGTGTTTCGGTACTGTGCAAACATTTTAGGAAATTAGATTAGATTAGATTAGATAGAACTTTATTGATCCTTTGAGCAGAGTCTTCAGGAAATTGAGGTTCCAAAAACAGCACAACACCGAGCATGCTCACAAACACCACAATAAAAAAAGCAATTAAAAAAGTAATATAATTACATAACTATAAAAAACAGTACTGAAAAAAACGCACATGTGCATTGGAAAGTATAGCAGAAACAAGTGACAAAGCAGTAATAATAAGTAGCTTATGTTATAATATTATACTATGTACAATATGTGCATATATATTAGTTTAATAATCCTAGAATAAAAGTAGTTTTTCCTTATCACGATGTATTACAATTTATGTGTTTCCAGTCTCTGTAACAAGCGACTGAAAAATACTGAAACATAGAATAGTATTTTAAATAAGAATTTAAAATAAGAATTTCAGGGGGAAAAAAATCCAGACTGAAGTATGTAGTATTTAGTCTGACCTTATCTGCTCTACAGACATTATGAGATTAATAGTGAACTAATCTTCTAGTATTTCACTCCACGTTTCATTCAACATATGTCCAATGCTTCTTATTGTTTGGGCAACTTTTTGTCATGGGAACAGAGATCACACTAAATACTATAGAAGCCATGTAGTTTATATTTATAGTGAGTTTTTTATACTGTCCATGATGCGTCCGTCTTTCTAAAGACACTGAGAAATGGATATTATGCTCATTCCAACCATGTAAAAACAACATAATTAGGGGTAGCCGTAGACTTATGCACAGTACTATATATTGGTACAAAAACCTTACTTCATTAATGTCTCCTTTTTTTTTCCAAGCTCTATTCTACCACTGTTGAACACACAACATATTAATTGCAATATACGACAAAATAAATAAGTAATGTGTTATGAGGTATCTCTTAACTGAAGTAAAAGACACATTTAATTATTTCCTTTTTGAAAATCATGAAAAATACATAAATCTAAATTAGTGGTTGGTTCTCTGAAATAATTTCTGGTGGTTTGTTTGTTTTAGTGTATTTTATTGCAACTATAGTCATTTATTTTACTTTAAGTCTTTTAATTTCTTTTTTGCAAATAATGCACTTTGCAACTCCTAGCAGTTGCTGCTTTTTGTTATTTGTTGACATTAGACATATTTAGACATTAGACATTATTTGTTATGACATCATAATTCTTTGATTTATGACTAAAAGGTTATGCATTCACACTTGATTAAAAATTTAATTGTCAATAACACTTTCTGGCCATATTGCCATATTCTCTAATTATATTTATATATGTATATATTATATTATGATCAATCTTTTTTTTCCTACACACAAATCAAAGACAGAACATCTTTCTTTCTTTAAACTATAGGCTGCATATGTGAGATGTGAACAAACAGCAACAGTACAAATAATCAGTGCTTACAAAGGAGTCAATGTGCATTAATTGTTGATAAGGTAAAATACAAAAAAGTGCCACTGTTCAGCAGTGACTGGAAAATTTACATGTATTTACATACAAGAGCAAATAAGATGCATTAATAATATTTACTGTGTCAGAAATGTCTCTCTTTTTAAAGATCAGTAAGTCAGATTTGACATTAAGTTAGACAAGTTAGATTTGACAGATGTAAACTAGCCTTTGGTTAAAATCTTGAGTATTTACATTCATGTGAAAACATGTATGTACATTAATGCTCACTGTCCTGTTCAAATAAATAACTTAAAATTGAGATTCACATTTTTTTAAATGAGTAATTTATTAATACTATCAAAATATTTGGACACACCTTTTTATTCAGTGTTTTTTTCTTTGTATTAAATACGATATACATGTTTTTATTACTTTCAACATTGTAGATAAATCCTGCAGACACCAAAACTATGAAAAACCACATGTCCAAGGTGTCTACCACATGAATCTGACTGAAAAAAATACAGTGTGCACAACTGAAGAAACTATTCTCTTTACATATTCTGATTTATGTAACACTTAGGCTGCTAAATAATTTCATATGTGTTCCTTCATAGTTCAACATTCAGCTACAATGGAGAAAATAATAATGAGGAAAAAACATAGAATGAGAAACTTTTGACTGGTACTGTACATGAAGGGTGATAGATCAGGTCTCTAATGCTTGTTTGAGTCCGGATATACAGCAAAATGCGCCAGTTTTCATGGTTGTAGTATAATTGTAAAATCCTTGGACGTAAGCCTAAAGTAACTGTGTCATATTATGACAAAGGCGACACTGCTGCGTCTTGTGTGAATTCACAGAGCAAAGGAGGAGATGATGAGGCAGTAACGGAGGAGGATTGATGGGAAAACTGCTGAAGCTTTCACTCAGAGGCTAAGGCATGACGTAGTGCCTCATACATTCCTGGGTTATTACTTAAAGATGTCTGGTTGTCATTGCTTCTCAGTTTTGCCTCTCAGTGGGCGAGCTTTGCACACGGAGGGCGGTTAAAGGAAATCCCTGTCACATCATTAGACTTGGCTTCAGATATCAAGAGAGAAATAAAACTCTGAGACGAACATGATGCAGGGTGGCAAAAACTGGACCGACCGGAAAACTGTGAGGGAAATGTGTTTGTAATCATAGATACTGTGAAAGCGTTAAGGGCAGAGGTCATGTTTACAAGGATCAGGTGAAGACAGAGGAGATGCGCCGTTTAAGACGTGATCGATTCGGTTAATGAGCAGCAGCTCTGTGACGTTCATGGTAGCCTTACGTCGCTACAGGAAGCTGATGAATGATTATTCAGAGTGGTGGAATCCAGTCTGGCAAAGTCCCGGGTTCTGATGGGAACTGAGCTGGACTGAATAGACTTTGTGTCTGCGCAGACACAAATATACAATCTACTCTAGTTTAGCACATACTGCTCCACTTGGAGAAACGCTACTGAGGGAGGGAGAACATCAGCAGAGTGAAGAGAGATTTAGGGAGGAAGTGAGACATAATCTATGAATTATATATATATACACACAGAGACTATGATTTCATTCAAGGCAGAGCCCACACACAACCCCCCCTTCTCTTTTTTCCCCGTCCTTCTGAGCATCAGGCTGTTATTTGCTCCTCTCCGATGAAATTAAACTTGGGCAACTTTATGAAACTCATTAATTAAAGCTTTTTTTCCGGCCTTGTGTTGCAGGTGGAGGAGGAAAGCGGAAAGGAAGGAGCAAAAAATGGAAGGAGATTCTTCGCTTCCCACACATAAGCCAGTGCACTGAGTTGGGCAACAACATTGGTGTGTGTTTGCACTTTTTTTGTATGTTTGCAGATGTGTTTGGTGGAATTGTAATGTATGTGTGTTTTCTTTCTTTCTGCAGAGAGGGACTATGTCAGCATCTGTGAGAAACAACCTATTGGACGGCTTCTTTTCCGTCTTTACTGTGAGACCAGACCTAAACTGCAACGATGCATCCAGCTACTGGACGCGATGGTACACGCATGGCATTATGATATTATAGTTTTTAGACTTTCATTAGTTCTTATCAGCTTTCGTTTCAGTTTAGTTTTATTTAGTTTTACAAGTGCACAAGTTGTTTTAGAATGCAGAAGTACCAAGCTTTAGTTTAGTTTTTGTTTAGCAATAGTGTTAGTAGTTTAGGTATTATCCAGAAAATCAAATCAGAATAAGTAATTTTGTAATGTTGCCATACTCCAAGAACAACAGAAACTGAAATTTACAAATGTATATACAACAGATGTAAAATAGAAACAAAATAATTCAGGAAAAGAAGAATATATATTGCTAAAACATATTAAAGACCTAATAAATACACTAAGTAACTTTAAAAATGCACAATGAAATTCATGAATGTTTTACTTTTAATTCATGGACTATTTTTCCAATTATAGTTATTGTTCTTAATGTACATTCTGAGAGACATACACACAAGATTTTGAATAGTGGAGTGATGGACACCAAAGTGATGTGCAGCGTCCAGCATCCCAACTGCCTGGTCACGGTTGGCTGGACTCAAGTGTGGCATTTTTGCTACACTGCAAAAATCAAAGTCTTACCAAGTGTATTTTTTTATTTCTTGTCAAAATCTCTCATCACACTTAAAATAAGACATAATCACCTAAAGAGTAATTTGTAAGTGAGATATAAGATAAGATAAGATAAGATAAGATAAGATAAGATAAGATAAGAT
>JAPQRP010049789.1:0-12091 GCA_037367295.1 Apogon hyalosoma
AATGCACACCCCTCCCACCAATGAAACTCCCCCTCACTCCCCTCCCCGTTTTCCTTTGACTCCGTTCCACATACCTTCCCTGCCTGTCTGCTCCCCCCCTCCCCTTCACATTCACACCACCCCCCTGTCTGAAATGCTGCCACCAGGAGAAGGAGGGGATCCAGTGGGAGGCCAGAGACGATCTGTCTGAGGCCGAAGGGGAAGATGAGGAAGACAGGAGGGATGAAGGTGTGGAGGAGGAAGATGACCACCACATTGAGTTCTGCCGTGTGTGTAAAGATGGAGGGGAGCTTCTCTGCTGTGACACCTGCCCCTCCTCCTACCACATCCACTGCCTCAACCCTCCCCTCCCCGAAATCCCCAATGGAGAGTGGATCTGCCCCCGCTGCAAGGTGAGCGCTGTGCACTGGTGCAGACGAGTCTACGTGTACATGGACACGCATACAGCTCACAGATTATATCTTATACAAATTTGTGCTTTTGATTAAAAGTCTTTATCACTTTTTGTGGATAAGTTTACATACCTTCAGTTTTCACTTTGCTGATTTGCATAAAAGTATTACTCTTCATAAAAACTGAATTTATTGAAATACATATGTGCTTAGTGCAGTTTTCTTTTTCCAATTTTGTAACCATCTGCTCTGCTGATTGAACTGCATGGATTAACATTTTTAGAACTTTTGATTGAATAACATTAATTATTAAACACCTTTTAACATTATCTCCAAAGCTGCCCCAGGTTATAAGACATTCTGTCAAACTTCTCAAAATAAAGTGCTCCTGTTACAGGACAAATAAAGACCAACTGAAAATGCAGTTACAGTATATGTCACATTATGTCAGCTCAGTGTAATCAGTTGCATTACTCTGTCGTTTACCAGAACTGGTCAAGACAACTGTGTAAATTTTAAAAAAAAAACTTTGCTCAAAGGGTAGCGTAAAAGCCAAGGATGAAACTATCAAACTCTGGAGTAAACCCAGAAAAAAAGCCATGGTAACCACAGGGCAGGACAGTAGTTTATAGTGTAATACCACAGATGGCCACTAGATGCTGGACTCCCCTAGAAGTACATCAAACTCCTTTATAGTAATACTAAGTCAGTAATTTGATCACTCTAAAAAGTGTTCTGCTGATTGTTCATTAGATTAGTTATGATTTTAGGGCTAGTAGAATAATGTGACTGACAGGTGTGTTTGACATCAGATGTTCAGAGCTTCAGTTTACTGAATAAAACATTTCCGCTGTAGTTGTGGTTACACTAAGAGGACCATCAAACAACTGGCAGTTATTTAAGGGAGTTCACCCATCGCCATCCACACTTATCTATCTCCACCCAGCTGTTGAAATATGACCACTTCTAGTTCCAAAACACCAAGATGGCACAGATCAACACATAAAACTCATCGATACACAACATTACTATGTCAGTCCAATGTGATCATTCATTTTCATCTATCTGTCTCTCAGCAGGACTAGCCAGACCTAACCAAAACATTGTGTTACTCATATAATTTTAAAGAGCACTGTATTGAGGGTGTGAAACTAATGTCTTTTTCTAAAGTTGTTTCTAATGATCCTAATATCTATTTTTTCTATCTTTGCCTCTCTTTCTCCTTTGTTCTGTCTTCCTTTCTCCCCTTTCCTTACAGTGTCCACCGATGAAGGGCAAAGTCCAGAAGGTTATAACCTGGCGCTGGGGGGACCCGCCTGCCCCCACGCCTGTCCCTAGGCCTGCTGACCTGCCTGCTGATGCTCCTGATCCTCCTCCTCTAGCAGGACGTAGGGAGAGGGAGTTTTTTGTCAAATGGTGCAATATGTCTTACTGGCACTGCTCCTGGGTGCTGGAGCTTCAGGTATCAGACAGTCTTCTGAATGTGTGCATCAACCTGTAGCTGAGATTGTTTTAGCTGCCTGTCTGCAAGTGTGGGACATTTTTGCACACATATGCACATAATGGACAAATCCAGCACTCCAGTATATTCAAACCGCTGTTTCTCTACATTCTTGTCTCTGTTCAGTTGGAGCTGAACTGCCAGGTGATGTTTCGTAACTACCAGAGGAAGACTGACATGGACGAACCACCGCCTGTTGATTTTGGAGGCGAAGGGGATGATGACAAGAGCACCAAGCGGAAGAACAAAGATCCTCTGTTTGTTCACATGGAAGAGGAGTTTTACCGCTATGGGGTGAAGATGGAGTGGCTGATGATCCATCGTGTCCTTAACCATAGGTAGTACAGACGTAGTCTAAAACACAATTCCCTCATAAAAGGAGCATAATTTTCCTAATTTGCTCTGTAGATAAGAGAGAAACAGACAGAAGACCTGCACAATTTTTTTTACTTTTAAGTAATATGTCAATTATTTCTTGATTAATTAATTTGTTGTTTGGTCTATACAGTATCAGAAAATGATGATCTTTTGATTTCAGAAATATTCCATTGTCATCGAGGAGTAAAGAAATAGGAAAATATTCAAAAAGAAGCAATAATTTGATAATTAGGATTTTTTCTTCTGTTCAAAATTACTCAAGCAATTTAATTGAGTAGTTAATTTGATGTGTGTATATATATATATATATATATAGAGAGAGAGAGAGAGAGAGAGATATCATGCATGGTTATGTCTGATTCTAACTTATTATTTTCATGTTAGTGTTGATAAGAAGAACAACGTCCATTACCTGATTAAATGGAGGGATCTGCCTTATGACCAGTCAACCTGGGAGAGTGAAGACATGGACATTCCAGAATATGACCCCTACAAACAAACCTACTGGAATCACAGGTAGGCAGAGGTGTCTGAAGTGTCAGATAATCGTTTTCTAACAAATAACGCCATTGTTGTTAAAGTGTGTTTTGTGCCTTTTTTTTCTGTTAGGGAGCTGATGATGGGTGAGGAGGGCAGACCTGGCAAGAAACTAAAGAAGCCAGTGAAAGTGAAGAAAGCAGAGCGGCCGCCTGCAAATCCAGTTGTAGATGTAAGTGTTTGGAATTGTTCTTTAACACAAACTTGGGGTTCATATGTCACTGATCCTGTCAGTGCAGTTCTTGTGTTGGATAAATGGGTTATTTTTACTGGGATAATAAAATCAGACTGAATCGGGGCAGATGTGGAATTAAGTTGTTTCCTTTTTTTCTTTCAGCCCACCATTAAGTTTGACCGGCAGCCTGAGTACCTGGACAGCACAGGAGGAACTCTGCACCCATACCAGCTGGAGGGCTTGAATTGGCTCCGGTTTTCTTGGGCTCAGGCCACCGACACTATCCTGGCTGATGAGATGGGGTTAGGCAAGACTGTGCAGACTGCTGTTTTCCTCTACTCTTTGTACAAGGAGGTACGGGCACTGACAATTTTCATCCTGGAATTTTTTCCTGATATTGTCCTGTTATTTGAATAATTAATTAAATTTGTGTTAAATTATTTTAAGAAAAAATAAAAATGTCTGCTGCTTTTCCATTTTCTATGGTACAGCTCTGTCTGGTCTTCCTTTTTTAAGTCATTTATAGTGTGTAGGGTTTCAGATATTTGACACATACAGTAGTAACTCTGTTCATTAAAGTGAATGTGTTTAAAGTACCTAAAGGGCAAATAGAGCTGTTTAGTACAGACCTGCTAACCCTGACTTCACCTTTGTCTTTGTCAGGGTCACTCTAAAGGTCCCTTTCTAGTTAGCGCACCACTCTCTACCATCATTAACTGGGAGAGAGAGTTTGAGATGTGGGCCCCTGACATGTACGTGGTGACCTATGTAGGAGACAAAGACAGCAGAGCCATCATCAGAGAGAACGAGTTTTCTTTTGAGGGAAATGCCATCAGAGGTGGAAAGAAGGCGTCCAAAATGAAGGTGAGAACAAGTGCAAAGAACGCACTGGAAAAATACATTTATATCAGTTTGATGTTGCTTTTGTGCATATCTTGTGCCTGTTTTTTGTTATCATGTCAAAGTGCAGAAGTAGCGTTAACATTGAAGACTATATATGGTGTAGTATTGTGACTGGAAAAATATATGCCGCCACTTTAGTTATGTATTTGCTTCTTTGTTTTTCTTATGTTTCTCTTCCCTTGTGTTTTACAGAAAGACTCACCGGTCAAGTTCCACGTCCTTCTGACGTCCTATGAGTTGATTACCATTGATCAGGCTGTGCTGGGTTCAATTGAATGGGCTTGTCTGGTTGTGGATGAGGCACACAGACTCAAAAACAACCAGTCCAAGGTAAGAACTAAAAATACTTTGTGTAATTGTTTGTTTCCTGTTTGTACAAGGTTGGGTCTGCACACCTTAAAAATCTGAAATCTCTGAGAAGGTATTAAGCAGTTTTAAAGTTGAAATTGGGGCCTTATGACAGTAACACCCCCGTGACCCTAGTGAGGATAAAGTGGGCTCAGAAAATTAATGAATAAATGACAGTAACACTTCATCTAATGTAATTTAACCTTTTTTAAATCTGTATTTGGCAAAGTGAGTCATGCTCTTGTGTGAAAGGCTTTAAACCAGTTTCTAAAAGTGTGGATGTATATGTGTGGCTGTTTGTTTCTTTAATGTTTTTGATTGTATTATTTCATATTTTATCTGAATGTAGCAGGTTATGTACTCTTTGATGACCCTGATAAAGGCCACAAGATGAAACATGTTGGTTAAACTATGATAAAATTATTCAGCACTACAGGTGTTGCAAGAGATCTTGACCTCCATCCTACCTCGAAATGTAATACTGTCTTTCTGCTTTATACTTGCACTTAATCTACTGGTAAAATATGACCAAAATTAACCAAACTCACTCTAATAATAATATTCTATATAAAAGCTACCTCTGCACAGGACCACATACTATGCTTGTTGCAAAATAGTCTTAAAAGCATTCAGTTTATGTGCCTGATACCTGTAAACACACCTAGAATTACATCTTTTTAAAATGTACTGCCTATGTGTGCTTTTCTATTAGACTCATCGCACTAAATTTACTGATTTTCCTCTTTTCAGTTCTTCCGGGTTTTAAACAACTACCCGCTGCAACACAAGCTGCTGCTGACCGGCACCCCTCTACAGAACAACCTGGAGGAGCTTTTCCACTTGCTTAACTTCCTCACCCCAGAGAGATTCAAGTCAGTGGCCTCAGCACATATTGCTACATTTCATACACAGTGTAGACATTCATGCTGATCCTGTGTTTATTTACTTTTTTTCTCCACAGTAACCTGGAAGGGTTTCTAGAGGAGTTTGCCGACATCGCCAAAGAGGACCAGATCAAGAAGCTCCATGACATGCTGGGACCACACATGCTCAGGAGGCTGAAGGCTGATGTCTTCAAACACATGCCCTCCAAGACTGAGCTCATTGTGAGAGTAGAGCTTAGCCCCATGCAGAAGTAAGTGAGAGGAGGCGAACCACATACCACTGAGGATTAAACCTGCTCTACATTATATAGATGCGCATTTTTATCCCATATTTTTAATGTTCTCTATGTTATTTTTGTATTCTCAACCAGGAAATATTACAAGTTCATCCTCACACGCAACTTTGAGGCTCTGAACACTCGAGGAGGAGGAAACCAAGTCTCTCTCCTCAACGTAGTGATGGATCTCAAAAAGTGCTGCAATCATCCCTACCTCTTTCCTGCAGCTGCCACAGTACGGTCGAAGTCTTGTCACACAATTTGTAGTTATAGCACTGTATTGAAACTTGATTTATTGTAGTCATTTCATTCCGATTGTTTCTCTAACTGCAGGAGGCACCCAAACTTCCAAATGGCATGTATGAAGGCACTTCCCTGACCAAAGCCTCGGGGAAGCTGATGCTGCTTCAGAAAATGATGAAGAAACTAAAGGAGGGAGGCCACAGAGTTCTGGTCTTCTCTCAGATGACCAAAATGCTGGACCTGCTGGAGGATTTCCTGGAAAATGAGGGATACAAATATGAGAGAATTGATGGAGGAGTCACTGGTAATATGAGACAGGAGGCCATTGATCGCTTTAACGGTGAGATGTGAACTCAAACAGTCAGTCTGTTTGTTTGTCCAGAGTCTCAGGGCTCAGATACGATCTGCTTCCTGTGTATTAACTAGTGATACATTCTTCTTCCCAACAGCTCCTGGTGCCCCTCAGTTTGCTTTCCTCCTCTCCACCAGAGCTGGTGGTTTGGGAATTAATCTGGCCTCTGCTGACACTGTCATCATATATGACTCTGACTGGAATCCGCACAATGACATCCAGGTATGCACAGCCCAGTCTCAGCCTTAGCCACTTGTCAGTATTTTTGTTTGTGAAGATAATAGGAAGTAATGATTTGTTTCCCTATTTGTGTTCCTCCTCTAGGCGTTCAGCAGAGCTCACCGTATTGGCCAGAACAGGAAGGTGATGATCTATCGCTTTGTTACCAAGGCCTCTGTAGAGGAGAGAATCACACAGGTGAGTGAAAAGAAACACTGTGAGAGACCACTCATATGAGAGTTTCCCACAGATGGAAGGAGGCACAGGTGGTATATCAATACTCGATTAATCATTATTAAATAGTATTGTATACACTACGCTCCCATCGCAAATGTTCAACTACATTTCAACAAATGAAAAACTGAGCACTCTACACAGCTTCATTGCTTCACATTGTGAAGCGATTCTTGTGTGAGTCAGATATATAAGAATTTTCAAAATGAATAAAATATACACAGTTGCATTATAAATAAGAATACTGCAACCATGTACACATCATTATACACATAATAAAATGTCAAATTAAGTGATTTTAGTGTTTTTTCATCTGGCCTTAAAAAATGTCACAGTTAATAGTGTAACCATGATTTATATTACAAATAATGAATTTCTTTTACATATGTAACAATATAGTTTTGTGTAGTGTTTGTAAATAAAATATTAACTTTTTTTAGTTTTCATAAATGTGGTCTTATATTTCTATTACATCACAATCACCTCCTTATTACTTTTTTCCTCTAAATCACATAAAACTGATAAAATAACTGATTACAAAACTAATTACGTAATTGATATTTGTAAATAGATAAATAAGTTAATAGTTATAAAACCTTTTTTTTAATGCAGACAAAATATGAAGGTGTCAAATCATTGACAGACACGATACAAACTCCATCTTCACCAATATTCAATGTAAATGTTGTTACATTTGGTCTAATGTTGGTTGCTGGGTGATTAATGTATCAGGGTTCCCGTGGAGTTTTAAAAAGTCTTAAAATTCTTGAATTTACAAACCTGCATTTAATACCTTAAAAAAGTTTTTAAAAGGTATTATTTGATATGGTCTTAGTTTATGTTGCCATAAACTTGATCGCTGTATTGTGTTTACATGTATCTCTGAAATGTCCAAGCTGCAATGAAAGTAACATTACTCTACTCATTTCCACCAGTTCCAACCCGACCATTTATATTGAAATTAGGAACCAATTATTGCTAACTTTGCAGCTCCCAATGAGAAATGATCACAGAACATTCAGCCCAACACATGTGCAGCTGTTAGTTGTATGCGTTGCCCAAGAAAGCTGACTTTGGGAACTTTAAGGGACAAGGGACGCAAGCAAGAAGTAAACATGAGGAAGTGCAAATTTAATAATGCCTGGTTGGAGAAAAGACCATTCTCTACCTGGTTGACACAAGTGGAGGGGTATGGCTGTGAAATTGGTGTTAAATTCTGTTCTAAGTAGTCTGAAAAAGGTCTTAAAAAGTCTTTCATGTAACCTGTAGAAACCTGTAGGAACCGTGTGTATGCAAGGGTGTGTGTAGTGATTCTTAAGTATTTGTCCACACTAAAACGTCAGGTACTTCATTCTCACCTGTAGCATTTTGTGTAATATTTTGTTTTGCTGCCACTGATGAAATAAAGCTATAACAATTAAAACAGTCAAGAAGTATGGCACTCAGGTGACTGCAGACTCAAGTAATGCTGGTTTTATGCAGATGATTTACGTAAACATATATTAGGATCATTACAGTAGGTTTATTGTCTTTATATAACAAAGAGGAAGCTTATTTTTTAAATTGTAAAAACATTGTCTGCTCACTGCTTGTCACCTCTCCACTGTCTTGCCTCCACCAGGTGGCGAAGAAAAAGATGATGCTCACTCATCTGGTGGTCCGACCTGGCCTCGGCTCCAAGACAGGTTCCATGTCAAAGCAGGAGCTCGATGACATCCTCAAGTTTGGCACTGAGGAGTTGTTCAAGGATGAAGTTGGAGATGGTGAGTTGACTGTAATCCACCTTCAATCCCATTTTATCTGGAGTTAATTACACCTACTTTCATGTTCTTATTGTGGGATAGCCATGATTGTATTTTTTTTGTTAAAGTAGTCTAAATAGGAGTATGTAGATCAAGTAAGATGTGGCAAAATCTGAAAACTGAGAGAAACTTGAGTAACTTAAGTGTGAAGCTGGCTCCACCTTTGGGATGTAGTGTCAGCGGATAGCACTTAGACTGAGTTTGTGATTCCTGTCCTTTCATTTTACTTGTCCTGCCGTCAGGAGACAACAAAGAGGATGACAGCAGTGTGATCCATTACGATGACCAGGCCATTGAGCGTCTGTTAGACAGGAACCAGGATGCCACAGACGACACAGAGCTGCAGAGCATGAATGAATACCTGAGCTCCTTCAAAGTGGCCCAGTATGTTGTCAAAGATGAAGACGATGAGGTATGAGTGTGAAAACATGACTTTTACACTTGTTGTGTTAGATTTATGACGAGTAATAAAGAGCACACTCTTGTTTTTGTCGAGAAGGAGGAGGTGGAGAGGGAGGTGATCAAGCAGGAGGAGAGCGTAGACCCAGACTACTGGGAGAAGCTACTCCGTCACCACTACGAGCAGCAGCAGGAGGATCTCGCTCGCAATCTGGGCAAAGGCAAAAGGACTCGAAAACCGGTCAACTACAATGACGGCTCCCAGGAGGACCGAGGTATAAGACAGGGTACAGAACAATATATAATGCAACCTCTTCTTCTGTGTGTGCTGTGCTGTGCTGTGCTTTTGGTGGTGTTGTGTCAGTGTTACGTGGTAGATAATCTGAGTGCATGGCATGAACTATGACATTAGTGACTTGTGTTTAGGTATAGAATCTTGATGTTACTGTCATGCTTTAGTTTGTTTGTGTTAAGTAGTAAAGGATCATAAATACAACTCAGTTAAACTTAACAAAAGTAAGCTCATATAGAACAGATGTGATCATCCTCAATCCTTTTGTTTACTGTATATTTCATCAGCTCTCCTTTCGATGTTCATAATGCTAAAATTGTTTCAGTTGAATTCCTGCAAGTTATTTTCATTGCAGAGCGAACACTGTTAACTTGTTTCTGTTAAGTGTCAAATTTTCTGCATTAATGGTGACTGCTGACAGTAATGCAGCCTTAGAGTTTCTGTTGTGTATACTTTATCTTCTCTGTCAATTCACTGAAGAGCACTGTTCTTTTTTCTTTTCATCCTCTTTAACATCTGTCTGTCTGTTTATGCTTCCTTTAGACTGGCAGGAAGATCAGTCTGACAACCAGTCTGATTACTCGGTGGCCTCAGAGGAGGGTGATGAAGACTTTGATGAACGGACTGAAGGTAAGGCTAACTGTGGCCAACCATGCGTAAGGCTCTTGTGCTGTTGGCATACCAGAGCTTTGGCGCTAAGAAGAACTGTCAGTTATAAGTAATCATTTATTTAGTTGTCTTAAATTAGTCAAGAAAATAGGTTTGATTTTAAGATTTAGATCCCCATAGACCTTCCTGTTTGGACTAATTACACACTTTATGAAATTTCCACTGTAATCCACCAACATTCTTCAAACCATCTCATAAATTATCCTTAAAATTGATCATTAGTTCTTAAATCTTACAATCAAAGGTCTTGAAATTTCCACAGACACAATAAATGATATTGCTATATTTGCTTTGGAAACCTTTGTAAATGATGCATGAAATTTGTAATTAGTGTTTTAGCATAACAGAGATGGTAATGAGTGGAGCCTCCAACAATCATTAATGGGTGGAGGGTTCAGGTATGAGCTTTAGCAGCTTGAATGTCAGTAGTAGAAGCATTAGTCATGAAGAAATGTAACATTAGCTGGATTGCAACATGACATAACTATGAGGTTTATTATACTGTTATTTTTGTGAATATAAGATGTTAAATTTGATCAAAGATGCCCAACAAATGCCTTAAACAGTCATAAATTTGGCTTCTCAAACACAAGCAGATACTGTCATTGACAACATTAACTACAGCTCAGAGAAGAACACTTGGATGTGTATTATATACTTATGTCATAACGAGGCAAAAGAGTAAAGAAAGACAAAAGGCGTGTGAAAACTAACATGAAGCAGGGAAAGAAAACTATAATTGACAACTTCTCCATGAGTGGTCTTTGTGCACTTTGAAAGAATTGTATCCATTTGAGCTGTGAAGAATTAAGTTTTTGTTGAACTGCATGTCACAGTGTGAAACATTCACTTTTGTTTAATTAAATGGTTCAAACAGTTATACTTTGGTAGAAATGTTACATATTTATAAGATAATTCAACTAGAGATGGATTCAGATGAGCATATTTTGTTAGCAGTGTGTTTTGTTTTATGTAATTATGGCTCAGTTACTTAAGATTTCATTAAAAAGCTTTACCATAACACTGCTTTCTGTTGTAATTGATCTTAAAGTAAAATGTTTCCAGAAGAAGCATTTAATGTAAAAGTGTTGTGAGACTCAGGGGCGACGCAGCCTCAGTATTGCAGTTTGTTGTGATTAATTGTATGTGAGTAAAATCTTTAGGACGATACAAGCACACAAGATCATACAGCAAAACACTGTCTCATCTATCGCAGTTCTTTTTCATGTTTTCTATGTCCAGTGTGTTGCCTGGAATGTGGTTCAGCTACTGCAGTAGTGTTTTGTTTCTCCTAGCCAATGCCCGCAGACCAAACCGCAAAGGGCTGAGGAACGACCGGGACAAACCTCTGCCACCACTGTTAGCCAGGGTGGGCGGCAACATCGAGGTACAGACATAACATGGACACAAAGGCACTTTGCTTCCAGAATTTGTTTTGTGATCTTCTACGTCTTATTTTTAAACCTTGTAACCTCTTCGATTTATTTGACAGGTGTTGGGCTTCAACGCGCGGCAGAGGAAGGCTTTCCTAAATGCAGTGATGCGATATGGGATGCCTCCTCAAGATGCTTTCACCAACCAGTGGCTGGTCAGGGACCTCAGAGGAAAGTCTGAGAAAGAATTCAAGTGAGTCTCTGTTGTAGCTTTTTCTGCTCTCAATAATAGAAGAGGTTGTTCTTGATAATAAACCTCAATATTTTCATCACATCTAAAGGGACAAAATAATGAAAATTCTCTGTTCGTCATACTGTTACAGCTAATACCTATTTACAGCTTAACTGTTTAAAAAAATCTGGTGTTCTTGTATTTGTATTGACATGTTAACAAATATACACAGCATTTATTGACACCCCTCCTCCTTTTCCTTTGCATATGTTCGTAGGGCTTACGTGTCCCTGTTCATGCGTCACCTCTGTGAGCCTGGGGCTGATGGTGCTGAAACATTCGCAGACGGTGTCCCACGTGAGGGATTGTCAAGGCAGCATGTGCTTACTCGCATCGGTGTGATGTCACTCATAAGGAAAAAGGTGAGTTTTACAGAAATTGTGGGAAATCTTTGGCCTGAGTTCACATTCAGTATGACAACGTCTGATATTTAATGACTCTTTGTTGAACAGGTGCAGGAGTTTGAGCATGTGAATGGTCAGTGGTCCATGCCCTGGATGGCGGAGCTGGAGGAGAACAAAAGGGCCGCGGCTTTGGCTGCAGGTGAAGACCCCAAGACTCCGTCAACCGGGACTCCTGCAGACACACAACCCAACACTCCTGTCCCAGGTACACACAAACACTTAATTATTCAAATTAAATGTGTTTTGTAAAAATTTGCAACTGAAACTACCACAGATGCATTATGTTGCAACATTTCCTGTCAGGATCCTGGGAAAATTACGTGCATGTCTAATTCCTCTTTACCTTAAAGGGGTCATATTTTGCTAAACCCACTTTTATTAGTCTTTGGTTCATTTATTTGTGTATTTGGACCCTA
>JAPQRP010049790.1:0-12087 GCA_037367295.1 Apogon hyalosoma
TGTTTTAGTCACATGATCCACACAGGAGTTAGGACTGGATTGCATAACTATTGTTTTTGATGACTTTTGATGGTCTATTAATTTTTTTCTGCATCAATACATCAATACAATCAGTACGTTAAATATAAGAAAAATACCTGATTTTCACAATGCAAAATGTTGAAATAATTGGCGTAAAATACAGCTTGCCATCTTTTCACGGTCATCAGATATGACCCATTTGGACGTTCAGAGGCTCATAACCATTGTTTTGGATGACTTTTGATGGTCTAATAATTTTTTCCATGACTATATACAGCTCTTCTTGTATTATACCGGAAAGGAGGCATTTTGTCTTGTAAATTCAAGCTGCAACTGGTAATCCAAAGCAAATAAACAAGACGCTCGGTCACAGTCAACTTCCATTTCAGCTCCTGGAATCATCGGTCACATACTGCAGCTCCAAAATATTCCAGAAACACCTACAAACCTGCAGCCAGAAGCACTAAACATGTGTCTAATGAATGTCAGCTCAGTGTGTCAGGTCCCATCTAGACTCAACATTTCACTCAATCCTCCAATATCACCTTGATTCTCAATCCTCCCAAACCCCCCCCCCTTCCAAACCTCGTCTCCCTCTGGGTCTTTGTCTCTCTCCGTAGCCCCAGGTCTTTGATAAACACTGTTGATCCTGTGCCTATGTGCTGAGTGTGGAGTGTTTGAAGGCCAGACTTTCTACTCAGGACCTTGTTTATTCTGCCCACTCCATGTCAACTGTGTTTAATGTCACCAAGGCTTTTCTCTGTCCTAGACACACAAACCCTCTCTCTGACACACACATAGTCTTTACATAAGTTGTCAGAAATGGAGAGAGAGAGTGGAAGAAGGGAAGGAGACAGATAGCAGCTCCATGTGCATGTGTGTGCAGGTATTATATGTGGAGGGACGAAAAGCCGCCGCCGCCGCTGCCGTTGATTACACATCTTTTGAGGACCGTGTATGAGAATGTGTACGAGTTTGCAGAGTAAAACCAGGCATCCCAGCATCTTGGCACATGCACACGGTTTGGCATTTTGGGTTTGTTCAGGAAAAAAAACAGCATTCCCCCTGTCTCCAGACTCCAGTGCATTAATGTGTGTTCACGCTGGTGTGTGTTAAGCCTGTTTGAATAGTGGATTTGTGTGCTCTTGGTGTAACATTCAGGTTAAGGTGTATGATTTGTACCGTGTGGGTGCGTGTGTGTGTGGTTAATGTTAAAAGTGAACCAGCAGTGTAATCTGAGTGCTGACAGTCTAAATCCCCAGTGGGAAAGTGGCTTTTGTACACTAAAAAAAAAAGAAAAAAAAAAAAGACATGTGACCCAGATAGCTTGCAGCAGTGTACATATCATTAGATTATACAACGTATAATCAAATAGCATTCATTAAAGTTTGGAACTCATGATTTGGAAAAAAAAAAAAAAACTTGTATAAGATGTGCAGGATGAAGGGATTTTTGGGGAAACAAACAGCTACTATGAGTACAAGGTTTTTGTTGTGTGGTTCTCGCAGCTGTCTTTGTGTTAGTGGGAATTCACTGGATTAAACTGGTTTATTTTCAAGATGATTACTGCAAAGTGCTGTTCAGCTTACCAGAAATACTACTTATATTTGTGTTATTGGTCTCACGTATTCCAAGTTGGTGGTAGTAATGTGACACCGAATGCAGTGATGAAAAATTATGTTAGATAGTGAATGCAGTAAAGATGTACAACTGTAATCCCAATATTTCACACTGTATAGAGCCAAAGGTTTTACCATTCACACAAAATATAAATATAATATAAATATAAGTTTTGCTGCTTTAGTTTTTTTAAACATAATGTGCCCATACACTGGTGCACCATTAGGGGGGGTTAAAAATGACAAATTCATGGGGCCTGGCATTTCTGGGGGGGCATACAGTAGTGAGGGGGGTCCAGTGGATACAGGTTAGACGTAGTGAACATTTTATGTAAGGTCTGCTGTAAATAGAGGCATAGAAGCCGGGAGTTGGATGTTGAAAGCATGTTAAGTTTCACTTTCGCTTTCATGCCAGCGTTAGTTACGTTAGTTATGGACCGCACCCCCTCATACATAACAGCTGCCACTACCCCACGTACCCCCCTGCGCCCTCCAACAAATCAATAAGATACAGAATTTTATGAAGGCCTCATGATGTTTACCTTGGTGCCCCAGTGCCCGCCCTTGAAAACCCTTCGCCTTCAGTCCATGCCAGGGTTTCCTTTGACTATCTGCCCCCCCAGTTGAGAACTACTGGTGTACACCAAACTTTTTGCACATACAGACGGCCAGACGACGAACTGATCACAATACCCTGTAGCCAAAAGAGCCGAGGGTAAAAATGTCATTCCATGTGTTTCTCGGGTACACTGCAGCATAATTCCAAGCATTTTCTACATTTCAAAGACTTTTACCGACAAATAAATCACATTTAAGCAAATAATCCCTTTGTGTCATTGCTAAATCTTTTGGCCGTACATGTACTGTAGAGTGGTGCAGATACGACACATTTTTAGAGACTAACCTGGAAGTTATCACCATCCCAGTTGTGTTGACAAAAATCCAATGGTATTTTTATCATTTACTTTGATGTTCAATGAGATAATGTTAAAAAATTAAAACCACGGAAGTGAAAATTCAATCATAGAAACTAAAAATACAAAACAAACCATACTATTCATATGACTCAGACATCACCCCTACTGTGTAATTCAATTCCATGTACAATATTTACATTACTTACCAAAAAAAAAACAAAAAACAAAAAAACAAACAAGAGACTACTTATGAGTTCAACATAATGACATTTAACGCTCCCTACAACCTCTGCAGTTTCTTTTAGCCACTTCACAAGATTTTCCTTTAACCTTTTATGCTCCCTTAAGGCATGACTCACTGTAGCATCGACAAGATTATGTCACATTTTGTGAAGTGAATACTACTTAATATCAGCTTTTCTAAACAGGGGCCCCTTTGGGTAGCAAATTGCAGGGATAATGTAATGCAACTAGTTTTCCTTCAACTTTTCAAGATTTTCAAGAAGAAGAAGTTTCTGTAGACATGAGTAAGACTACAAACAGGAAGTAACTAATGGTAGCTGTTGTGCTTGTTCTTGTTTTACTCTTCCATTAAAAACTATGCAAATGTTTACCTGTTCAAACCAAATGTGGCAGTGGATTTAAGTGGACTGCCTTCTATTTCACTTTTGTGGAGGCTTGATGGAGCATACTGTGGAGGAGGTTTGTGCCAAAAAGTGATGGCAACCAAAACCACATTTAATCAGTAAAGCTATGTTGATGTTAAACAATGTGGTTAAAGAAAGTTTTTAGTTTATAGACTTTTCAGGTATGACGTGATGTTTCTATGAGTTTGGTAGGTCTCATATTCTTGTTTAGGCCTGTATTTGAAGGGTAGACTGAGTTAACCAAATAAAAACATTAAGTTTTTTTCTTATTCCTAGTTATTTCTTTACTATAACAGATGCAGATTAGTGAGTGGCCCACCTACATTTGTATTTGCGGTACCTAAGAATTCCCTGGATTGTGTCAGAAGCCATGGTTTGCTTTTTTCTCCAGGCTGGTTCCTCAAGTGTACTTGACAGATTTCTATAAATCAATAGGAACTGCAGTTTAAGAGGTTTCCACACTGACTCTCATGTTTTACTGAGACCCTGAGTGGACAAAAACATACACATATGGTTCACTAGATCTTGGATGCGAGCGCAGTACAAATGTGCACTCTTTCACAAACACACACGTGTGCACATGCAAACAGCCCCCTAAGGTCCAGCCTGCTCCACAACCCCCTTCCAAAACTCCAAACCCCCCATGTCTGCTGAGTTCACAAAGAATTTATTAGCCGACTTCAGCCACATCTGCAAGCCATTTCAGCTGTTGTTGTTGTTGAGTCGGGCCGGGTCGAAGTGAAGGACTGGACACTGCATCCAACCCCCCCGACTGCCCTCCCCCTATCCTCTGTGTGGGTCAGAACATCTTGAGGAGGTCCAGGGAGGAAGAAGAAGACTGAGTGTGTGTTTGTTTGTTTGTGACTGATTGAGGAGAGGCTAACAGGAAACCAGTCCTCCCATTTCATGTTCTTTATTGTCCTGGTCCAGAGTTACCCTTTAGGAATGCTGGGCCTTTTGGTGGAGAACAGTATATCTTGATATTTTCTTTGAAAACTACACGGCTACATTAAAAGTTCAGCGTGTAACATATACTGGTATCAAGCGGTGTGGCTACACATTGTAACCAACTCAATTTCCATTAATATGTCTACGTACAAGACTTGATGCTGGATGCCATAAAGGGGAAAGTAGAAAATAATTGTTCTGAGCCGCTAAAGAAACTTAATATGGCGAGGTAAGTTTCAAGACCTGTTAACTATATAGATATAAACTGCTGTTATCGTGGCTTTGTTACATCTGTGATGGTATGGGGTTGCATTAGTGCCTATAGAATGGCCAGATTGTGCATGTGGAAAGGCACCATCAATGCTGACAGGTACAGATTTTGCAGTAACATATAATCCAAATCACACCACGCGCTTTTCAGGGAAAGCCATGTACATTTCAGCAAGATGATGCTAAACCACATTCTGCATCTGTTACAACAGCATGGCTTTGAAGTTGAAGAGTCCAGGTCCTGAACTGGCCTGCGGTTCAGACAATTCATCAACTGAAAACAGTGGAAAAATACAACAAGGAATACTGTTAAGTAGCTACAATCTTATAGAAGACAGGAATGGGACAACAGTCATCTAAACATGATCCAGTCCCAAGTTGTTTTTAACATATATGGTTTCTATGTAGTATTGTAAATAAAATATAGGTTTGTGAGATTTGCAAATCATTGCCTTCTGTTTTTATTCATCCCTTTTTTTTTTTTTTTTGACCTGAGGTTGTCTACACTGAATTTTTAAATAAATAAATGTCCAGACTTTCTTACTCCATTAATAGACCCATTCCAGTAATAGTGGTATTTGCAGACATTGTTGCATTATTGATCTTTTTTAGTTTTTGTTGAGTCATAATGATTCTTTAGTCTGTCAGTACTAAAAGTGTCCAGTCCATCCATTTTAACTGAGTAGATTAAAGTGCAGACATCAAGTTCATATCATATCATATCATATCATATCATATCATATCATATCATATCATATCATATCATATCATCGAACTATAGTAACTATAGTAACTTCTATCTTAAATGTTAGACAATCCATTTATCCAGGAAATAAAACATATGTTAATTTGAGCAATGTTGTTTCATTCTCTACCTCATGTGATATATCCTGTTATTCCTCAACAACTCAATATTCTGCACCAGAAGTCCTTTAACAGGTTAAAAACTGCTCCACACTTACATCCTCCCTCTCTCTGCCACCATCTTGAGTCCCGATCTACTACAGCAACAGCCAAACAATTGCCTTTTACTTGAGAATTACCATTCAAATGGGTCATTACAGTGCAGGCCTTTTAATGTTCTTATTAATGGTCCTCGTGTGAAAGAAACGCAGTGGGGGGACTGATCTGGATGAACACACTGGATATTTGCATGTTTCATTAATCTGCTAACATTTGTCCTTGGGTGGGCCGCGTGCATGCGTTGAAGAATTTAAATTTTCCACTATTTTAGGCATTCAATCTCAGCTGAATAGAGATGATCTGTGAAACCACTAAGATTCTCAAAAAAAGCACTGTCAGGAGTAAAAGGAGCACAGTTTGGGTGGCCTCGCCGTGTACAGTTATGTGTGCGAGAGTGTGTGTAGGTGTGTGTGTTTAAGCCAGGGATCGACAGTAAGCCCTGTGCACACAGACCGTCATCGGTGATGAATAGCCCTACCTGGTGAGAGGGCCCTTCAGCAACACACACACACATACACACACATACAGTCTTCTTGCAAATGGATTACACTGCACTGAGAATAGTCATCTTCTGTTTCATCTCTTTTACCCCATCCCCAAACACACACACACACACACACACACACTGACTGTAATCCACTGTGTGTGTTTATATTGTCCAAGGCCCCTGGGATTATAGCGGCTAACGCTGGGAACAGCAGGTGAAGTGCCATGATGGGTCTTCTTTCCATGACATGGAGCTGTGGAAGGAGCTGAGGAGGCCACACCAGCCACTACAGCCCAGGAGGGAAGGAAGTGACAGGAATACAGATTTGTCCTGTAGCTATACATTTAATAACTCACTTTAAACTGCAATTACTGACATGAAATATTTGTGGAGAAATCTTTTTTGTGTTGCAAAAGGTGTGCATCAAAATGATTGTTTTTGTTTGTTTGTTGTGAACAAGAAAAGATAACAAAACTAAATTCTCGACCGATCCAACGTGTCATGTCGTGAATATGTTTTATTATCTCACTGAAACATCCACTTCTGACACAGATGGAAGTGAGCACGTGCAGAAAGGAGCATGTGGGTTCAAAGAATGGAATAATACTTGGTAGAGTTCGATGTCTTAAAGGGGTCGTATTTTGCTGAACCCACTTTTATTAGTCTGGATTTGGACCCTAATAGTTCAAAAAGTTTGAATTTAAACCCTCCAGGTGCTGCAAAGCTATGTTTTCTATTCATTTTGCCAAAAACTGAGTGGATTTCTATGACCAGT
Source organism: Apogon hyalosoma (assembly GCA_037367295.1). Lineage (NCBI taxonomy): Eukaryota > Metazoa > Chordata > Actinopteri > Kurtiformes > Apogonidae > Apogon > Apogon hyalosoma. The sequence goes on from JAPQRP010049790.1 coordinate 6,648, forward strand.
TTTAATTCCTGCTTAATTTGTTACGTCTATAACTAATTACATCATGACATTTGCACATATAAAGTCAAGACTTCCGACGAATAACTGTTTATCAGCAGCAGCGGTTGTAGTAAAAACTGAAAATATGTCTAAACTTCGAGCCGATGACCTAAAATGTTCAGTTGTTGGTTGAACAGTGGGGTGTGAAGTGGCTCATGTGCATTTAAAGGGCCAGCGCTCAAAACCACCTTTCTGGTGTCATTACTCAGAAACAGGGTTGAAGATGGACCTGTGGAGTTGAATTCATGAATAATTCAGACCCAAGCAGAGCATTTACAGTTTATGTAGACCACAGGGAAATTTTTTAAAAAGGCATAATTATGTTTTTCTTAATGCAGTATATCACAAATGCATGAGGAGTCAAAAATTTATATAAAAAAATCCACCGTTGTTGTACCTAGCATTAGCATTAGCATAGCACATGTTGAACACTGAAGCCTATATGACTCATGTCAGAACATACAAACTCAACAAAGAAAGAGTTGATTGGGAATCAAAAACTGAACTTTCAGTACAGTATATAAAAAATATAATCTCTGTATTTCGTGGTGTAGTGAACAGCAGTAATCATGGCCTTTGCTTTAAAGATTGTTCCAGCAGCTTTGGCTCATTTTGATTTTATGACTTGCAAAAAAATATTCTTACATGAACTCCTTGAAAACATGATTTATCACAGGGTGGTGGTGGTGGTGGTGGGGGGTTCTAAAATACTGGCAGTATGCTGTTTTTGCCACGTATTTCAATGTTTTTGTGTCTTCATGATGGATCTCGCTTCAAACCAGGCTGTTAATCAGTAAATCAACTCCCAGCTACTCATGCTATCCTTATTGAAACATGGAGGCAGAATATCAAAAATGTCTTTCAATTTTACTCAAACATCAGAGAAAAGGAAACTCTCTTCTTTCCAACTTCCATAAAACATAACAGAAGCAGGAGAAGCTTTAAAGTGAGAGATACAACGTCTGAAAACTGGCAAGAGCGGCTACTTTACATCTGTTTTTTATTCTTGTTGTTCATATCATCATTAAGAGCAATGGTGATAAATAAAAGATCGATCAAGGCCTTTTTAAATCTGGTTTCTGTGTAAAAAATGAGTTCTCCAGTATACTTAGTAGCTAAGATGCTGAAAATCTTTGACTACCAAGACAGGGCTTGGCTCATTGATCGACATTGTCCTTCCTGTACAATTACAACAACATAGTTTTACTTACATTACGATTTATACAATGGAGACAGATGACAAACTAAAGAAAAAAATCCCAGAATTAAACCTGTTATTATTATGTGAATTTATGGCCATAACAGGTGTTTAGTCGGGTTGAGATCCGGTGACAGTTTGGACCAACATGTCAGACAATGTTCTTCAAAACAATCATCAAAACACAAAAACAAGGAATAATCTTATGTAAGAATAGAATAGGTTGATAGGATGAATGCTAAATAACACTGAAACTGTTGGCACATGGTGAAACACCATTGTACAAAGATATGATCGTTGTCAGGTGGAAACCTCTTATGTCCAAAACTAGACTAATCTCATGTTGTATATCACGCTAGTTCATATAGTATTTGGCGTGCTATACATACACATTTTCATCCTTTCACGTGTTATTCAACGCCATTTGATCGCGTGTCAATTTACGCCAAGATCTCCAGTTTACATATCCGTAACCACTAACCTTAACCCTAAACCTAACCCTAACCCTCAGTGTGTGGTATATGACGTGCCGCGAAAATACAGGTGGAAAACTTATAATGCGTACAGAGAACACGGCAATTAAAAGAGGTGTGTATATTTACACAATTTCATGAAATCATGTCGTCAAAACGGTTATTTTTCAGGAAACTGGAAAAACGAAGTATATTCAAAATAAATGAATGGAGTTGAGATGTTGTCACAAGCTTTTTCTTTTCATTGGTTAAATATTTCTAAAACCGTTAGGCCAATGTGAAGATCGACCAACAGAATTGTTCAATGACAAAAAAAGAAAAAGACCAAAAATGGACGTACAAGGTTTCCGCCTGACAGTGATGGTATATTATGTTGATTTTTCATATAATTTGCCATCTACTGACAAAATGCAAGGGAAAAAAATAACAGTCGAGCAACTGAATCTGTACATTTTAATGCAAAACATATGTAACAATAGTACTTTATATTGAAATGTATGTTATAGGGGTCATATTTTGCTTTTTTAATGGAATTTTGCATTTTAAAATATTTCCCTGTGGTCTACATAAACTGTAAATGCTCTGCTTGGGTCTGGATTCTTCATTAATTCAACTCCACAGGTCCATCTTCAACCCTATTTCTGAGTAATGACACCAGAAAGGTGGTTTCAAGCGCTGGCCCTTTAAATGCAAATTTGTCACTTCACACTCCACCCCTTCCAGGTTGTTGACCGTGCTGCTCTGTCCCGTTTTTCTGTACTCTGAGAAATGTTTGTCGGAAATCTCGACCTTATATGTACAAGTGTCTTGACGTAACTAGTTAAGCAGGAATTATAACGGGTTGTAGAAATCCACTCGATTTTTGCCCAAATGAATATAAAGATAGCTTTGCAGCGCCTGGAGGGTTCAAATTAAAGCTTTTTGAAATGTTAGGGTCCACAAATACACAAATAAATGAACCAAAGACTAATAAAAGCGGGTTTAGCAAAATATGAGCCCTTTAAGTCACTGAACTCTGCCAAGTATTGTTCCATTCTCTGAACCCACATGCTCCCTTCTGCACATGCTCAGTTCCATCCATGTCAGAAGTGGACATTTCAATGAGATACAAACATTTTGAACTATTAGGGTCCACAAATACACAAATAAATGTACCAAAGAGTAGTAAAAGTGGGTTTAGCAAAATATGACCCCTTTAAATGAGTAGAAATAACATGTTCCTTCATTCAAATGATGTTGGGGTATTCCCGTAACTCATCTGTAAAGCTGGTGAGACAATATGACACCATGACTCCCATGTTCCATGTTATTACCTCTGATAGGAACCATGACCATGAACATGACAAAGTGAGATGATCCTTTACAGAAGTGTTGGAGAGAAAGGCCAGTGTGAGGCCTGAGAAGAGCCGGTGAACACTCCAGGGAGGCATCAAAGTGAGTCATATAAAGAGACAAACATCCTCTGCTGATCGCTGAGGGCAGCAGCAGTTAACCTGCCCGTCACATGTCCAGCGACTGAGGAAACCGCTGTCCAAACAAGATACGTTGGCGCTTCTGACTCATCTGACTCATCTTCCTTGTTTTTTTTTTAATCATAGACACCACTTTCCCACAGCGACATCACACAAAGCCTTTACCCAGCAGCGTCCAGGACAGAGGTGTCACTGGTCGTCCGGGTTCCTAAAGGCTTTTGAGGATGGATCCGATTCTTTGATCAGAATTACCCTGGTATTAACACCGAATACAGTACAGTAGTATCAACTGGCAACTGCTGCATTTACACTTTTGCTATTTGTGTGTTTAATTTTTAAAACCTTTATATGGCGCTCCTACTCTGAAATGCAAAATTTCAACCTTTGTGTGTTATTGGAGGACACAACAAGACTTTATTGCGTTTGTCAATTTTTTTTCCTGCTATGGTGAAAATCAAGGTTAATGAAGTTACCATATTTGGTTCCTTGCCCTTAAGTGGCAAAAAAAAAGTAAATAAATCCAAGATGTAGGATACTAAGGGAAAACATATGTCGAATGCTTCAAGCGTAACATGTTTCTGTTTGTGTCAAAGACCAAAAACTGTTTCCTGCTGTACCATGTATGATCTGCTGTGATTTCATGCTGCAGGATGTCACATGAAAAAAAAAAAAAAAACAGCATCAGCTCGAGTCTGCAGAATTCAGTGTGCAAAGAGGTTGAGTATTCAAACATTCTTAGGTTCTTCTAAGTATAAATTCTTGTTTATTTAAAATCATATCCATAAAAACCGTAGTTCAAAACCATATTCTTCATGTATTTATGTTATTAAAAGAAATCAATACGAAAACATCTTAAAACCAACTTTTACATTTTGCCATTTTCTTTCCTTTTAATGACATTTATAATGACTTGTTGATGTTTTATTCAATGCCATCGGATTTTATGCTGTACTTAAGTATGTCTTTGATTTTACAATATAAAATCTAAACCTTGTAATTTATTTCATACTATATTTATGCTGTGAATTAAATTCCTCTTCTTATGGGATGAATTGTTTTAGCTCTTTGTTTGGAACAGTGCTACATAAATAATCAATTACTTACTATTTGAGGAAATATGGTCTTCAGCACTGCCAGGTTATTGTCTATTAATCAATAACATCCAAAGACTGTTTGTGACGAGTGTGTAATGTTGAAGTTACGTTGATGGCCATGGTTTTGTTCAATTTAAGAGAAAACAAGTCAAGAAGGGATATTGATCTTGTGTTTTTTCTCTCTTTGACTGTGTGTGTGCAGATGGAGATGCCTGCCTTGAAAAATACTCAACAGCCTCAGTAAATATATGGTCACTGAGCTTGCCAAGAGAAGTTTTTGATGGGAGAAAGTTTGTGGTACCCATGCCAGAGCTATTGGAAACATTAAGCTCTGGGGATGATGCTGAATATTTATGACTCTACGTATAGTAGCTACATCCAGTTTTTCTAACAAAATTATAATCAATGGAGCAATAATGTGTAATGTATTATAGCGTTATAGTGTAAAACAATATTAAATAAATACCAAGAACTGAGTCTCTGGGTTATGAATTGCCTGTGCGTTGGTGTGAAAGGTGCTCCATTCATGTTTCCCAGGTTTTAGTGAACTTTCTACATCGCGGAACGCCAAGCCGCTGTCATTCGAAGGCTCTTTTGATGAATTTAAGAAGTGAAATAGCTTTCAACATAACATTTCCAACAGCCTCTTTCTATATACAAAAAGGCTGTCAGACTCATGCAAAGAAATAGTAGCTATATTTACAGTTGTTCCATTTAAGTGACAGCCACTTGGCTGTCTCTTAGACCCCCCCCCCCCCCGCAGGTTTGGAAGCATCTGGAAAGATTTAACTTGTAGACGTGTTTTTTGTCACTGACATGTTTGTTTAATGTTTTTTTATTTTGTGATTTCATCCTGTTTTTTTTTTTTTTTTTTTTTCTAATATTCAGCCTTTGTGCCGTTCCATTCATGAGTACTGCTAATTTCTGTCTGCCTGAGCAATTTGATCTAGCTCATAAAATGAAATTATCTTCTTGCCAAACTACGGATATGCTCTTAAATGATCTGTGAATGCAGATTTAATTTCAAAAGACAGAATAACAGAACAAATACAGACTGAAAGATGAGGAGATGTGGATGTGGTGAGGTTGGGAAAGAAAGAAAGAAAGAAAGAAAGAAAGAAAGAAAGAAAGAAAGAAAGAAAGAAAGAAAGAAAGAAAGAAAGA
>JAPQRP010049791.1:0-12080 GCA_037367295.1 Apogon hyalosoma
TCAGAGGGGCTTGACTAACCCACCAAACCTGACATTTTGACATATGGTACAGCCTGATTGCTGATATTACCGCACGACGCCTTTAAGTGGTGCATGTGTAGTCTGAAATTAGGATAAGGACATAAGAAAGACATCAATACAGAAAACAAGGGTGATGAGCATGCGTTTAAACTGTATGTGACATCCACACAGACTGTATTATCATTCAGCAACAGGAAAAAAAACAGAAAGAAGGACTGGTATGTTTTCCTACACACATAAAAGGCAATGCTCAACTTTAATAATTATAATAAGTAGTATGTCAATCATTGTATCAAACCTTATCAAATCATATTAGATAAACAGTGGCACTAGGCTCAGTTAGATCAGTGATGATTTGTTAAGGTTTATTTATTACATGTGCTCATTACAAAATACAGATGTCCTAGCAGAAGCTTCTCTCCTGGCATGAGGACAGAAAAGTCAAAGAAAAAGGTTCCTCCCTTGCCTCAGAAATTGTATTTTAAATGGACATCAGATGTGGAGCACAGCAGCATCATTTGACTGTAGATGGTAAAATGGCTATGAATTTTGAAAGGTACTGTGAGGACTATCTGTTTCAAGTGGATTGCAGTGATGCTTTGGGCTGGAATTGGTGGTGTTTTTCCAAGAGAAGCTTCCCTTGAGCACTAGCAATTACTGTCGTAAGGGCACAACTCTGGCCAAGGCGAGGATTTGTTTTGAAACTGACAGATTTGTAAACAAAGGACTTAGGCCGAATCCCAATTCACCCGTCAGCCCTCCCCCTTACCCCTACCCCTCCATACACATGAAGGGGTAGCGTTGTCCCGATTCTTGATTAGACAGAGAAGAAGGGCTTAGGTGGGGAGCTGTATAGCCCTCGAAACTGAGATTTTCCAGGACCACACTATGAGTGGAGGGGTAGGAGAAATTTCCCATGATTCTGTTCAAATCATTGGCAAGATGGAGCCAAAAAGTGCAGCACTGTGATGGAAGAAACACATAAATGAACATATTTTCTTTGTAAACAACTTAATAATTTGTTTGACTTTTTAATGCCATTTCAATATGTTATAGATCACATTTCTGTAGTTTATAGTTGATAGCCACAAAAAGCAAGGCCACCCCTGGCCAAATTGGGATCCTAAGTAGAATTTTATTTTGAGCCCCCCCCATCCCATTAAAAAATGACAATCACAGAAAAAGACTAACAAATTAGAAGAAAGAGGAATGGCAGACTGACCGGAGAGACAGAAAGACAAAGGAATGGAAACACCAAGACTACAGGGCTAGGACAATAGTTACAAGACAGAGGACAAAAGGATGAGAGGAGGAAAGGACTGGAAAAAGATAACTAGGGTAGGGATGTCCAATCCTGGTCCTCAAAGGCCGCTATCTTGCATGACTTAGATGTTTCCCTGTTCCAGCACACCTGAAGGTCATTATCAAGCTTCTGCAGAGCTCGATCATAGGCTTATCATTTGAATCTGGTGTGTTCTAAGAGGGACACATCTAAAACATGCAGGATAGCGGCCCTCGAGGACCGGATCTGGACACCCCTGAACTAGGGACTGAAAACACAGAACAGAGGAAGACAGGTGGGACACATGGAAATGAAAAGGACATGAACAAACACATTATACAACAGACAGGAAAACTTAAAGACTGACAGGTTGACTATAAATAATAAGCTCAACTGAAACCAAGAGACACATGAGGGGAAAGACACAGGATGAGGACCAGGACCCCACAAGGCCCAGGTCCTCACAAAGAATGGGACGCTGGAAACAGACAGGAGACTGTGGAACAGAGACATAGGAAGCGCTGACTGACAGCTCTTGGACCTCCTCATGGAGGATCCAGAGACCCAGTACCAGGCTCGTTGGGCCACAAAGTTTTTTTTTTTATTTCAACAACATACCCACTTTCAAGTTAAGCATGAACCTCCTCGTGTTTTGACTTTTTTTCCTTTTGATGGCTCCAGATTCATACTGTCGTTTGGAAGCCATTTCTCCTCCAGCATCCAACGACCTGTCGGCGCAGCTGACTGCTGATTGGTCAGATGCTGTGTGCTGTCAATCATTGTGCAAACATGTGGGGTTTCAGATTACTCATCTCTTTTTTCCTCTCCTGCAGCTGCTTCAGGCTGACTTGATACTGTCGTTGTTAGAATAACTCTCTAGGGACAAGAAATCAAGTTCAGTATACATAAATTTATTATTCAGATAAACATTACAGACAGAGCCGTGCAAACTTCTCTTTCTACTCTCACAGCTGTGTGACAGGTCACACACACGCACGCACGCACGCACGCACACACACACACACACACACACAGACAGAGAGGAAGGAGCAGAGCCAAGAGCAGAAGCAAAAAAGCAAAGAGCAAAAGAGCCGAAAGGAGGAATAAGCCAAGAGGCCCCAACCAAAAGTCCTCTTAAACGAAAAAAGTACGCGGAGAAATATGGGTGTATGTGATCTTTAATTTCACATATCAAAAAAGGAAAGAACTAGGGGGGATTCTACCCTCTCCAGTGGATCGTACGCAACCACATATTTCCCCCTTCCAGGGATCCTGATCCCTGGACAAAGATCAATACTTTTAGCACAGATAATACTTAATCAAGAGTTTCTTCCTCACCAGTTTTTACTGCAGATAGAGGTAAAAATCCCTGATGTTGACATAACAGGGAAAACATTTCTCTATGACCCTTCGCTAAGCAGTCACCATCTCTGGTCTGCGGCAAAGCCAATTCGTCAACACAGCAGTGGAAGCTCTAACCCCATAAGCATATGATCCACTTTAGAGAGAATGGCAGAGTGATTAGACACAAGTGAACATAAGTGAACAAACATCAACGAATGAATATTCCACAACTTCATGAATATGTGGACAGGAGATACGGAATTATACAGATGTGGATGTGACATTTATATGAACATTTATATATACTGCAAACACTCAGATGAGTTAATTGATTAATCCGCTACTCGTATAGATCCCCCGTCGGTGACACAAGCCCTCTGCTTGCACGCCACTTGCAGCTCCCGTGTTGGTGCACATCATAACATGGGTAGTTGGACTGTATGTTAAAAGTATATATGCACTGGTGCATGGTATAAATGTAACTGTAACTGTGGAATATGTGTTCAGTCCAAGTCCGTGGTCCTGTGGTCTTGGAGTAGCACTGCTAGTGTGCATGGTGCAGGTGCAGTGCTACTCCAAGAGGATGCACGGGGTGTAGAACACTCGGTGTGCTACTTTTCAAAGAAGTTTAATAAACACCAGTTGTACTATAGCACCATTGAGAAGGAAGCTTCGGTGCTGTTACTAGCTTTGCAGCACTTTGAAGTGTACCTCAGTTCTAGCTCTTCCCCTATCCTCGTATACTCAGACCATAATCCCCTAGTGTTTCTGGCTCAAATGCGAAACAGCAACCAGTGCCTCGTGTTGGTCTCTGTTAATTTAGGATTTCAATATTGAGATCCGAAATAAAAAAAAGGATGGAGAATGTTATGGCAGATGCTCTGTCACGGTCGTGGTAAATCAAACATCTTGGTGTATGTTTGATTTATTTTGGGTGGGAAGGTGTTACGACCCTGAGGTCGTATATGTTTTATTGCATAAGTGTGTATGTGTTGGAGTGTGTGTGCGAGTGTACAAGTGTGGAAGTGCATGTGCTTAAGTGCAGATGGCTGTCGCAGGTTGGAGGAACGTGCGTCCTGCGGATTGGCCATTCCGGGAAGTGCACTGCCTGCTGATTGGTGGAGAGAAATGGAGACAGCCTTCTTCAGGCGAGTTGACACTTCAGTGTGCCCCCCCTGACCTTGCCCTGCTCCCAACCAACGCTGCTATTTTGTGTTTTGTGAGATTCTGAGATTTTGTTGTTTATGTAAATATTGTAAAAAGTGTAAATAAAACACAGCAGCACCAGGTAAGGGTGAGCAGCCCAATTTAGGTGTCCAGGTTAGACCTGTGTATTTTGGTTTCTTTATTTTGTAAGGGAAGTTAAGAGTGTTTTGAGTTAATTGTGTTTGTTGTTTTGGCATTGCTCACCCTGAGCTAGATAAATTACTGCTTATTTTTGATTTAACAACCCTTTGTCACAGTCTTCTTTGGGAGTGGGATTGGAGTGGGAGACATTTTATGTTGTGCCCTTTAGTACCCCTAGACTAAGGCGTAACAATGCAGATCCTCATGATCCTCATGTGGCCATAGTAGCTGTAAGGTTACAGTACAGTTAGAAAGGTTTTGGCATGGATGTAGACAATGATGAGACAAAAGTCGACTCCTCCAATCCTATTCCTTCCATGCCTGCTGACTTCAGCCTCTCATGGCATCAACTTCATCGGCCCCTTGAATAAAACCTTCCTCAGCATGGATATGATGCAACAGACTAAGTAATTATCACTAAAACTATCACCATAGTGAAATCCATCCATCCTTTTTCTGAACCTGCTTTACCCTCACTAGGGTCACGGGGGTCGCTGGAGCCTATCCCAGGCACTTACAGGTGAAGCCAGTACATCGCAGGGCTGACATATAGAGACAAACAAACACACTCACATTCACACCGATGGGCAATTTAGATTAACCGATTAACCTAACAGTGCATGTCTTTGGATGGTGGAAGGAAGCGGAGTACCCGGAGAGAACCCACGCAGACACAGGGAGAACATGCAAACTCCACACAGAACACCGACTGGTGTTGGAATCGAACCCAGGACCTTCTTGCTGTGAGGCACAAGTGCTATCCACTGCACCACTGTGTCGCCCCCCTCATAGTGAAATATTACTTTAATTCAAATATTAAAGTATTAGGATGAAGTGTTGTATTAGTAGTTAAAATTCTTATAATAGGATTCATTTGTTTAGTTTGTTTTAGTTCAATAATGTTAGGGATAAGTTCTTTGTGACCAGATTTCTGTTTTTACTCTGTTTTAGTTTAAATAGTTAGTCAGTATGTTAAGATTGTTAAGATAGAAACCACCTGTATGCATAAGAGTTAATTATCTTCTGTTTGTCCTTTAGATACACGTTTAAACACACACACACACACACACACGCACACACACACACACACACACACATTCACTCACATAGTATTGTCAGACATAGGTGATAAGAAGTAAACTTATTGTTGGCCTAAGTTTGCTTAAAGTTGAGGCCCCACATCTGTTTGATCTAGTTACATAAAGTAAAGACAAACCCATTTGTAAGAGTGAGCCCGCCCACAGGGAAATAAGTGTGGAATGCATGTGATGTTCGGTACTCATTGTGTTGAGTCCTCTGCACAGAGTCCATTTTATTTGTGATCAGAATAAACTTTGTCAACTTTGAGACCGAGCTGAATCCAGACTCATTCCTGGAGCTGCCAACAAAAGACCACGTTAACAATAGTGTTACATATTCAGCTGACTGTCAAAGTCAAACCTATTAAAATTTACAACCTACTTGACTGGTTTTGTTTAATTGTTTTCCAAACACACCAAATGCTTCGTTAGTGTCATTAACTGACACCGCTCATAATAGATGACATTTATCCACTCTATATTTTTATTCAACAAAATTCAGATAAACTATAGGAATAGGAACTTTAATCACCAGTAAATAGACTGTCATCTCCAGGATAATTATCAGATATCTATGAGACCAAAGCATTTGGCTACGATAAGATTAATCTATTGGTTTTGGATTTCCCCCCATAACCTTAGCATCTATGAGGTGTTGTTACATCATTCTCATCTGTTTCAGGTCTTTTGGTCTTTGTGGATGATATTTTCTTTCATAACTTTCTGCCTGGTAGGTTGGCAGTCTGCCAGGCCACTATGTAGACCATCATCTGCGTCCCTGACACAATCGCCATCAGGTGAATGGCTGGTGGTTTGTTGTTTCACTCTGACTCTGATGCTTCCTCCATCTGGATGACAGTGGGCGTGGCTTAGACCTCATCTGGCCCCTCTCCCTGTGGTCTGAATCACTTCCGGTGTGCAAATTAGCATCTCATGAGGGGTTAGATTCCATGCGATAGCCCAAGCAAAGCATCCAATTCAATTTTTGTGCTATTTTGTTGATAAGCTTAGCTGAGCTTCATTACATGCTACAAAATCCTCAAAATCCTCTAAATTTGTATTTATTAATTATTTAAATTTTATTTTTCAACTCAGTCTAACTCCCCCCCTTCCACAATGTTTCTCATTGTGGACTGCACATATTAACTATTGTATAAAAATATTGTATCTCAAATCATTACTCCATATTATCCATACATCCAAATCAAAACCAAATCAAAACTTCCACATTCACGTTATCTGAACATGTCAACACAAAATGAAAACAATGAACATACAACATTTCAACAAATGCATCCCACATTCACCACAGACAGTAACACTACAAAAGCAAAATATCACTAAATATTGCGCCAAGCCATCCTAAACACATGGTTACACAACATTTAAGCAAACCCAGTGTACACAAATATGATTTAACACCAATTTATGTATTAATGAAAAACAAGGTGTTCAAATTAATCACAGTTATTCCCTTTCTAGGATTTATTAGTCATATGAAGTGAACGCCTTCCTCATTTACAAGTTTTTGTTCAGGCGCAATAACATAATTACTGTTTCCCTTTTAATCTGTTTTATTCTTTGCCTAATTTCTACAGACTAAGTCAATCAGATTTGACTAATCAGAAGCATAATGCAATACACACTTAGACTAATAGGGGTTGGTCAGATACAGATACCGAGATTAGAAAAATGGCTGTTTCATTATACCATGGGTAATTGTACTGTAACTGTCTTTGAACTATTTTAGTTTTTTCTGGAGAACCCTTAGTAGTCCTGACAAATTGTCTAAATATGGTAAAGTGTAAGTTGGACTTACACAGATGTAAGTTTCAATGTCAATCATCATAAATGCAATTTTCTCATTCCGACTGAATTTCAATCATTGGTTAAATTTTGATTTCCATATTATTATTTATACTTCCCATGTATTAACAGGACTGAACCTCACATGGTGTGACCACCTTAGCCCCCCTTCATCCAATCAGAAGCTGTCCATGGATGTGTTAGACAGTTCTGCCATAGATGTTCAGGCTGGTGGTACTCCCAACAGATTTCTGAAGGGTCTAGATGAGGTGGTCTCATTTGGCAAGGACCCAGTTGGCTCCCCCAGGTCTGGAACTGGCTCTCTTGGTCTCTGAGTTTCTGCTCTTTTAGCTGAAGGTGACACAGCTTCAATACAGGACAGTGTCGCCAGTAGAGCTTTTGTTAATGTCCTCCTCACTCTGTGGTTTCCATTTTCCTCCATAACCTTTAATGCCCCCCCTTGTGAACGTTTTTCCTGAGGTTTCCTCCTCACATGATCTTACCCATCTGTTTACTTCCTCATGAATGTCAGGTGGCCCAGTGGCCACACCCTTCAGGTCAGTCACCTGCCATGGGATGTATCGACCATCCGGACCCCTGACAAAGATTAAAACTGTCCAGGATCAGTAGATTTATCAAGTAGATGTATATTTGACTTATATCTGACATCATATGGTCTGGCTCTGATCAAACCCCTTGCAGCAAATGCGAGGCAAGCACTTCATGCTGCTTTACATCTAGTAACAATTCTAATAATCCACTAATTACTGACGATGAAATTACTTTTTTAAAATAAATTATGTAACAAACTAATATTCAATAGATAAGCTTTTAACTATTGCAGTTATGAGACAAGGGTTAGTTTTTTGTTACATGTAATGTTAGTGTTATAGATGATGTATGCTAATACTGATGTATTTGGACATTGTCCTTGACAAATAAACAACCAACAAAAGTAAACTAAACAACTTAAGCAATGTTAATAATACAACATGTTAGGCCTCTTAAACCTTTACAACAGAATTTAAATGTTTTCAGTTGTTTTCTTCTATCTCATTTTATCTACATATGTTCACTTTATCAAATGTGAAATACACTCAAATTCATCAAACTCCAATTAAAATTTACCACTTATGTTCCTGTTATTTTCCCCCTAGGTTTTCATCCTCTTTCACTAAACCCTGTCTTTAAATTCTGTTTAGCTATGAGGCTAATGTCTGTCTAATATTTCCCCTACCCTTCTCCCTTCACGCACACTGCTCTGCCTCTTCAGATGGCTTCCGACACACTTCCTGTCTAAATTCAGATCACAACCAGACTCTGATCAGTCCAGTTCATTTGCTGCTTAACTAGACTCAGACTTAGCTACAAGATACATGCTGACATTCTACTCACACAGCAAAAGCACAGGAGTCACCGGACTCCTAATACAAACATACAGTTTATCACTAAGGACAGAGCTTCTTAAAACAATAATAACACTCTTTAGGCTTCCACTTTAATCTAGAACTCATATTTTGTTTATATCTGATTTGAAATTTCAACAAAACATAAACTTAGTATCTTACAATACTGAGTATATTTACATTCCTCCATTCCTTACAGTCAGACATACACACACTCACTCCAATGAGTACACACATACACTCACAAAATCAGGCTCCTCTGCTCTCCTTTGCTCAGACTCACACACACACAAACCCCTACCTTTTTTTCTCCCTCTCGCTCTGTATTCACAGACTTTTCTTTTTTTTCCCCTTTCACACAAGCACACGAACATTGCAGCATAGCATTCTAGGACAGATATAAAATGATTATGATATAAAATTATTATTTGAGATCCCCATACAGTTCTCTAATTCTTCATCAGGGTGAGTTTAAATTCCACCCACAGTGAGAAGTGATGAGACTAAACACTAAATGGCAAGAAAACCTTACCTTATATGGGCCCATGAACACAGTATCAGCTCTCTCCAACAGCAAGAAGAAAATCATCTCACCCAATTATATTTATATGTATTCGGTTTAACACTCATAATGATGTGTAAAATATAATGTTAACTGTGTATATGTATGGCCGTGTATGTATGGCTGTGGTTATATTGGATATTATCACCCCCCCTTTTTTTTTTTATTTAGGGAAAAACCAACAGCCACTGTACCCCCCTGTCACCAGAAGCCAATCAATGGGCAGAGAAAAGCAAAAAAATGTCCCCATTTTAAATTTGTACAGTGTTTTGTTTAACCCCAGCAACGCACCACCAGACTCAAACCAACCACTCACTTGTGCTACTACCTTATCCTACACCAGGCCAGTTATGCCAAATCTTCTGTTTCGGCTAACCAGCTAAGTTAACTTATGCTAAAATAATCTAAGCCAACCTAAACTAAGCCAGACTACTCTATGCTATGCTAGGCCAACCTATGATCCTCTCCTAAAATCTCAGTGTCACACCCCCTTCACAAAATGGCCTCCAATTCCCCTTCCGTATGTCCTCACAAAATGGTGTCTTAGTCTGGATAACATCCAATTTAATCAATGCATTACACAATCGTCACTAAGCCTGACCCCTTATCTCATATAACCACTAAGACACTCCCATTAAGACCACCTCCTCAAACCACACCCAAATAAAATTTTTACTGCGCCACAACCCAAAAAAAAACAATCTCTCCAGACCACACCCAACTAAATTTTAAGTGCGACACAAGGAGAGAAAAATCTGGGAGATGAGATGAACATCAAGGCCCAAACTTCTGAAACTGCATCACACTCACAAACATGCTACAGCAAAGAGTAAAAATGAAACACTCATTTTCACTAAAATCATGTCTTACACACACAAGCCTCCTTTAACACACCAACATTTCCTTTCACACTCAGAGGCACACACACATCCTCCCTCACACAAAAGCACACTGGACTCAACAGTTAGACAAACAGGAAAAAAAGACAGAAGACACACAGTCCGGACACAGTGACACCATATATGGACACCATATATGGACAAAGCGCTGTTTTTTGTGGGTCAGCTGATATATTTCTACATCTTTACACAAACACCAACACGGGCCGGCATTCACATATAACAGGGAATGAACCTGCAGCGGTGTGAACCCATGTTTAACTCCCTTCACTTGTATGGAACACCACCTAAATGCTCTGAAAAAAGTCAAAGGTCATCACTCTCTGCCTTTTCCAGACTCATGCAACATTAAGTTGTTGAACAGCCAAAATGAATCAGCTGTACACACACATCCACATTGGTTCACCTATAAAACATAACTCACAAATGCCGTGGCACAAATGGCTTAATCAGAACTTTAATGTATCTGACCAAGAGCCACACAGGCTAATTTTCTCTGTAGTCCCACTGGGAACACAACGGCTACACTTCACGATTTGCCAATTTTATAACAAATGAAGACAGCCAGACCAGCCCATAACTTGCTTACGCCCACTCCGCTAGCTGCCATCATGCCTCAAAATTTAGAATCACATCGATTGCGCTGATTCCTTTACACTCCTACACACAAAACATAAGTAGACAGACATATAACATATAAAGGAAAGAAGAAAGAATACTCAGTCCCATGCCACAAGCAGGTTCTTTTGGAGGACTTAACCAGATCTCACCATCTCCCCAGCCCCTCCTCAAGACAGACAGTGGTGCCAAATTCAAGCAAAAAGGTTGCTTACCTTTTCTTTTTTGTTGTGTGCACAGTACCATGTCTGTCTGAAAAGGTGCCAAAAAGATGGCTCAGTCCAAGTCCTTTTTCCCTCCATTAACGTGACACCAATTTGTCATTGTTAGAATATCCCTCTAGGGACAAGAAATCAAGTTCAGAATACATAAATGTATTATTCAGATAAACATTACAGACAGAGCCAAGTAAACTTCTCTTTCCACTCTCACAGCTTAGTGACAGGTCTCACACACACACGCACGCACACCCACACACACACAGACACACACACACACACACACACACACACACACACACACACACACACAGTTAGACAGAGAGGAAGGAGCAGAGCCAAGAGCAGAAGCAAAAAAGCAAAGAGCAAAAGAGCCAAAAGGAGGAAAAAGCCAAGAAGCCCCAACCAAAAGTCCTCTTAAAGGAGAAAAGTAGGAGAAATATGGGTGAATATGATCTTAAATTTCACATATCAAAAAAGGAAAGAACTAGGAGCTCACACATCAAAAAAGGAAATAACTAGGAGGGATACTACCCTCTCCAGTGGATTGTACACAACCACAATACTCTACAGCAGTGGTTCCCAACCCTGGTCCTCGAGGACCCCTGTCCTGCATGTTTTAGATGTGTCCCTCTTCCAACGCACCTGACTGTCATTATCAGGCTTCTGCAGAGCTTGATGATAGGCTGATCATTTGAATCAGGTGTGTTGGGAGAGGGATACATCTAAAACATGCAGGATAGGGGTCCTCAAGAACCAGAGTTGGGAACCACTGCTCCACAGTACACACGGCGCACCTCTTGGCAGCGTGCACATATCTCCTTTGCAATGCATTTGCAGAGAATGCATCCCCTTGCAGCTTGCGCAAAGTGGAGCCCCCCATGGATCGTGGAACCCTATGCACTCTGCGTGTTCTGCATGTAGGGAGGGGCGGCGCTGGCAAAAAGATGCCTGAAGCCAATGCAACAGAGACGGTCACAGCTACTAACCCTAACCCCTAACCCTAACCCCTGTGAAGCAACAATCAGAGGTTTTGAAACAGGACTTTATTGATCTGCTGAATAAAGTTCAATGTCTGAATACTCAGGTGTTTATCAGTGGCCCTCTACCGACAGTTTGACAAGGAGCTGACAGATTCAGCAGGCTGATGATGCTTAACAGATGGCTCAAAATTTTGGGGGAATGCAGACACCTCTTTAAGGCAAATGGATTTTGCCTTAACAAGTCAGGAGTACAGTTACTGAGCTCCAACATTTTTTATTATGTGCATCAGACACCAGCAGTCCCTGCCAAGGACAAGAGACAAGACAACCCAAAACAACGGATAAGACGGTACTCTGGAGAAGAACTATTAGTGCCTGAGATAAGACAGAAGACCCAGAAAGACATCTCAACATTATCACCCTCTCCCTAACATGAGGAGTCTCCCCCAGCCCCAACATGACACTCCCGACTTTCCCCCTAATTTTCACTTCCCCCAGACCCCACCCAACCCCTC